>JAOZJS010000445.1:0-33552 GCA_025882695.1 Amerodectes protonotaria | reverse complement strand
TTTTCAATTTAATTTTGCTGATGATGATGATGATGATGATTTCCTCCCCAAACTGAATCGAAGCGACAACATCAAATCTCTTTCTTCTACTACTTATTCGGATCATTTAACTTAATTTATCAAAACGATGTCAGTTAATATATTATCATCATCATCAGCAGCATTCTGTTGGGAATCGGGAATCGTGATTGTGTTGGTGCGTGTGTGTGTGTGTGTGTGTCAACAATACGAAACGACGACGACGACGATGATAATTAAATTGGTTTGGTTTCCTTTTATTTCTCTCTTCATCTCCATCCACCACTCATCGAATCTCTCGCTCTCTCACTCACAATGAGAGCTTCCAATTCAATTCAAAGGGAAACAGGAGGAGGAGGAGAAGATTGTTCCAAAACAGAGGAGAAAGAGAGAATCCTCGTCTCGTCTGGGAGCGCGCTGTGTGTTTGTTGCCGGAAGCAATACTTTTTTTCTCTGGGATAATATAATAATAAGCAATAACAATAATAAGCAATAATAATCAAAATTTGATTCGATTTCGTCGATTCTGTCTATCAACCAGAGAGAGGGAGAGAATCCCAGCAGAGAATCCCCAACAACCATCCTCCAATCAGTGTTGACCCAAGGCGCCCGTGTGTATGTGTGTGTGTGCAATGCTGATGGTTTCGGCAGCGGGACCTAGCAGGCTAGAACAATTTATATTATTTAATCACTTATCACAACATACACACTTGTACAATACACACGATTGGTGTGATTATTATAATTTTGCAGTTTTTAATAATTAATATTAATATTATTTATTGAGAGTGTGTTAGTGTTATATAATAATGATGATGATGATGATAATAATAAGCTACCGATCTTGAAATTTGTCTTCATGAAATTGAAATTGAATCTCTTTCAAATACATTTCCCATGTTTGTCGGGCAGAAGATGCGGCCATGGCTGCGGCGGCCGCTGCTGCCGTTACCGTTGGTGCCATTGTTGGTGCCATTGGCCAGCTACTGGCCGCTAGATGTTGCATATAGTTGTTGAACAATAGCTGATTTTTGGCCGAATTCCAATCATTGTTGTTGCAATTCGTATTGTTGGCGGTGACCATTATCGGTAATGATGATATCGTCGTTGCCTTCGGAGATCCGGATTCGGATGTGTTGGTTATGGATTTTTTGCTGGATACAACAATCGATTGTTGGTGATGATCGATTGTTGCTGTTGGCGGCGATGATGATGATTGGTGTGGTGGAGAACCACATCCAGGCGAATACTGCGATGGTGATGATAATGGTAATGGTGGTAATGAATTCAACGGAATCATCGTATGATGCGGATGATGATGGTTGTTGAGCATCCCAGGTTGGGACCTTGGTTGGGGTAGTCCCAGATTGACAGGGTGACCAATCGGGACGTTCAACGGAAACGACGGATTGTTGTGGAATGGAGAGGCAGTAGTGGGTGGAGAGGATGGTGATGATTTGGTAGGTGGAAAGATGGTGGGGTTCAGCTGACCGTTGGTCAAAAAATGTGAGCCAAACGGTTCGACTGAACGATGATGAGGATGCGGATGCGGATGCGGATGTGGATGAAGATGTGCATCTTCCAACAGCGATTGATCCAATTTCATCAAATTAGGACTTTCACGTCCTAAAGCTTTTTCTCTTTTTCTCCATTTGGCCCTATAAAACAGAACAGAACACAATAGAACATTGATTACCATCTTGGTAATGATGTCGAAGTGCCAAAGACAATATACCTTCGATTCTGGAACCAAACCTAGAATGTGTGTGTGTGTGGAACAAAGTGAAAAAAACAAAAGAAAAATGAAATAGAAAACAAATTGAAAACTATTGTTATTAGGATGTGCGTGTGTGTGTTCCAATAAGATCGTGAATTGTGAAATAGTGTCCCGAATGTCCCCAGTGTTGTCCCGGGTCCCGTGAAAACAACAACGACAAATGCAAAAATGTCATTTGATAAGTTCAAAAGTCTTATTTATTATAATAAATAATAATAATAATAAGATGTGTGATCAGCAACATTATATAATGATTTCGGAAATCAATCAATATAATGAACCTGTTGTTGTTGCCGTTGTTGGACGATAAAGTTTGGAAAGTGAAAATCAAATGTGAAGAACAAGAACAACAACGAAAATAACCGAAAAAATAAGGCCAGCAAATTGTGCAGTGAATAACCGTACAGTGAATTCCCGTTATTTTCCATTGGGTGGATGGTACTAATTTAATAACCTACTAGAATAACGGTGTGTGGGTGTGTGCGGGTGTATTCGGATGAACATCAGAACATCAGAAGGGAATCACTTGGGAGCTAATAAAAGTGAATTAGCGCGCTGAACGTAACGTAACGGAACGGAATCAAGAAACATGTTAAACATGTTGTGAAACAAACGGTAATACTAATAATAAATGAATGAACCAGAGAATCCAAGAGAATCCCAAGAGAAAGTGATGTTGTTGGATAACAATAATAATAATAATGATGAATTCCCGTTGGCCGGGTCCCGTTTGGCGGGCCAAACTAAACCGGGCTGGCGCCCGAGAACATGGCGCCAAGATTACGTCGGATATGTTCATTCAATTAATATTATTATTTTGGGGTTCATTTTGGGAGTAAATGCAAAAAATTGAATTGAATTGAATCGGATGGAGAATCTTCTATTGGATTTAAGCGATTTATTAAATTATGGAAGCAATTTAAATGTGTATGCGCTCGTGTGTGTGTGTGTGTGTGTACCTTGGATCCAACCAAATTAATTGAAGATTGGCTCATTTAATTATCTCCTTCTCTAGTGAATTTGATGTGATTTAGTTATTATTTTGGGAACAAAAAATACTGGTTTTTCGGTCGCGCTCTCTCGCTCTCTCGCTCTCTAATTAACAATGTTAATTGTAACGATGATGTTGGTTGTGTGTAATGATTGCAAAATTAATTGGTGGGCGTGCACAACGAGATAAAAATGCCACCGCCTACCTGAACTCGGGCTTCGCTTAGATCCAGCCTCATGGCCAATTCTTCTCGGGTGAATACATCCGGGTATTGGGTCTAAGTGGAAACAAAAACAAAATCCAAGTTAAGATCCTCGAGAATCCTCCTCCACACAAAAGGCAGAATCCGTACCTTTTCGAATGCACGTTCCAATTGATGTAATTGAAACGTGGTGAATGTGGTACGGCTACGTCTTACTTTGCGTCTTGATCGGATCATATTGATACCATCATCATATGTATCATCCGCATCATCTGGATCATCCGGATCGTCTGGATCATCCGGATCATGATCTGCTACATCCAAACAAAGCTTGTTGTTCGTCGGGTTGTTGTTTGTTGTTGTATTGCGGTAAACATCCGTCACCAAATTTGCATACAATCCGTTAGGTTTGATGAATAATGATGATGGTGGTGGGGCGGCGGCGGCAGTGGTTTTAGTCTTCAGAATTTGATCAATCAAGAACAATGAGGATGATGGTGGCGTTGTTGTTTTTGGATTTTTTTTGATTATTAAATCATTTGATTGTTTGTTGCTGGCGGTGGTGGTGGTGGTGGTAAATCTTGAATTGATTTGATTTGCACAAATAATATTTGAAGATGATGATGATGATGAATCATATAAATCGGCGTTTGGCGACATCATTTCAAATTGCTTCAAGTGTGTAGGGGCGGAGCAAGAAGCCCGAAGAATCCCGAAGAATCCGGAAAAGAAGCAATTCCGAAGACAATTGGAGCAAACTTGGAGCACACTTTAAATTTATTTTTTGTTTTTCAATTTCAATTTCAATGATGGTTTTATATTGTTCGCCCGAGCGTAAACTAAAGAGAGGTGACGAAACACTTTAAAAGTTTTAAGTTTTCTTTTTTTGATTTTTTAATTTCCGTTTGAATAAAGTGGATTCTTATTATTATTATTATTTGGCTCCTGGAACGGTACTTCCGTACGCCACGATTCTGATTCACCTACCAGGTTTCTGGGTGTGTGTCAATTTAATATATTTATAAACAAACAAACAAACAAACAAACACAAAAATATTGTCTTCAACGTTGGCGATTATTGTTGGCGGCGGCGGCGGACAAACTTGATGATTTTGAAGAACCAAAATAAAAGCAAGCAAGCAACAACAAAAGCGGAACAACGAAAATTTCCAAAATCAAATCTTTCAATCCACGATCCAAGCGAAAAAACTTTTGTTTTATTTTCCAACAACAACAACAATCCCCAGGTTTTACTTCAGGTAACCAGGATCTGCACCACAATCTGCACAATGTTTGCCCAGAAAAAAAGTTTTCTAGGTTCGCGCACCAAAATTCCGTTGCACTGCTTGATGGTGCGTGGTGTAGTGTGCTATGATGGATGGTAGCCAGAAACCAATGCCAACCTTTTCGACCAGTTTCGGGAATATCTAGAATATCGAATATTCATCAAACACACAGAGAGAAAGAGAGAGGCATTCGCATTCACACACACACGGGACAATCGGTCTGGAGACAATTGGATTCACAAGGCGACAAACAACACAACGACAGCGACAGGGAGACGCACAGAATGCTTGGACCAACAACAACAACAACAATAACCAATAATAATAATAATGGTAATCTTAATGATAATAATAACGACGTTAATTGCAACGCGCAGACTAAATCAATCTGGCCACCACATTGGACAATCAACCAATCAAACTCAAGCGAAAGGTTTACGAGAGACTTTGGTATATGCAAAGGATCAAATTATGCCCCGAGAGCGAGAGAGAGAGAAACACCGATACGATCCGATCAATAGTCTGGACATTGAGAGAGAATCAACAATGTGTATCATGTATCGAATGTGCGTGCGTGAGAGTACGAGAGAGAGGGTGTATCCATCTAAATCCATTAAAAGCAAGCAATCCCCTCCTTCTTCTTGGCTTTCTCGCGCTCTCGCTCGCTTGCTTGCTTGCATTGTGTCAATAATGGTGGTAATTAGACACCACCACCATTGTTGTGCGCGCTGTGCTGTGCTGTTGTATCGTCGCGCACTGCATATGGTGATGATAATAATATAAATGGTCTGCGAGAGAGCGCGTAGCCAATAAGAATGGGAGAGGTTATAGTGGCCAAGCAAGTTGGTGCGAAGGCGGAGCTTAAAAATACACTTAATACACTTCCAAAGCTGACTCTCTCCAGAAGTCCAGCGTCTGTGTGCGCGAGTGCATATGTGTGTGTGTGGGTAAGCACTGCAAATTGACTGCACTGCAAGACAGACACAAGGACACACTAGCAGCAGCAGCAGCAGCGCAGCATTGATTGGAGGGATTGGTTGGCTAGCGCAGGCTGGCTGGTCGTCGTTTTACTTGTGCTAATTTTCAATTCGAAAACCAGAACCATTGGTGGTGGCGGTGATGGTGATTCCCAGACGCGACTAGTCTTCAGCTACGACTAATCTTCTTGAAGAATTGTGTAAAAGCAGGCAGACAGACTGGCAGGCATAAAATCCCGAATGCATAAGAATGGTGGCGGTGGCCAATGGTCAATGGTGGCCGTGGACAAATTAGTCAAAATTACTATTATCTTCAGGAGGATTATTATTGTTATTATTACCTCGAGATTCAGACACACGCTGAGCCAAGAGCGAGGGAAGGAGAGAGGGAGAGGATTATAATTTTATTAAGATTATGTGTGATCTGAATGTATTTATTCTGGTTTGGAATGATAATTTAGCTGTTAAGCTGTGTGGATCTTGGCGCCATAGTGAGTGTGTTTATCGGTGCTCATCAGTGTCAAAGTTGAAGGTTCGGGGCTAGAGTCCGTCCGTGTGTGTGTGTGCGCGACTGGATTAACGCTAATTGATTTGTGTGTGTGTGTGTTTTTGAACAACATAATAATATAATTTAATATTATTCGATTGTTGTTGGCCAGAAGACACATGTGTGTGCGAGTGTGTCTCGACTGTCAGAAAACCAGAATCGAATCACGGCAATGTCAGTGGATTTTCTTTCGTTGTTTTTGGCGTTTTGTTGCTGCTGCTGCAAAGTGCAAAAAAGCTGTCCAATCATATTTAGTTTGATTGGCCGCTTTGGCTAACTAAATTTAAACGCGAAAACAAACGAACGAAAATCCAAACAAAGTAAAACGACGAATCAATCGCTAAGTGCCATATTGAAGATTAATAATAGATTTTCCGTTTCTGTTTGGCACAATAGAAAGAGATTCTTCTTCTACATCACTTCCAAAATCGACTAACAATCTTCCATGCACGGCAATGTACAGGTGATTCAAGCCTGATTCAAACCACCGTCGTTCAATATTCACCTTCGTGGCCTACCTTTCGAACAACATACAATTGTTATTTTTCTCCCCTCCCCTCCACGCCCCGCCCCTCCCTCTTTCGAGTACTATACTCGATCCACGTTCTTCATTTTGGCTTGAAAATATCATCATCATCATCATCATCCTGATCATTGATCAAATTTATCAATCATTCAATGATTTCCACTAAAAAGAAGAAAAGTGTATTGTGATTGTGATTGTAGCATGAAAAAAGTATAGTATATAAATTAAATAGGGGGCGGGATACATTCTCGTGAGAAGGGAGTGGGAGGAGCAGGAGCAGGAGTAGTAGGAGAAGGAGAAGGAGGGGATGAAAAAGATAAACAAATCCGCCGTTGTTCGGACCGATCGACCTTAATCGACAACTACAACAACAATAGCACGGGAGTGTCCATCCATCCATCCATCCATCCATTGTATGTGAATCATCATCATCATTATAATATATCGTATTGTAATATACGATAATATACTACCAAAAAGGGGAGGGGGCAGATCAAGTGGGCATATACATTATTATTTGAGAATCAAAAAATCAATCAATGGTGCAAAGTGTTCGCGATTGTTCCTCTGCGTGTGTGTGTGAGCGAGCGCTAAGCTCATTCATGCAAACAACATATTGGCAATAAGGGGAGGGGGCAAGGCAGATCCATGTTCAATTGTTCAATAGCCTGATTGGTTCGTTTGTTCGTTTCGTTCGATCGTTTGTTCAATACACCAACGTGTACACAGGATTTGTACCATTTTTTTTTTGGTGGCAAGTGATTGAGATTTGGAGAGCGACAGCGAGCGAGTTTATAAATTGAGACTTGGTGTGCAATGGTGCGAAGACCAGCGAGCGAGAGAGAGAGGGAGACAGAGAAAAGAAGAATAAAAGAGTGGATAAATTTGTGTTGTTCGAAAAATAAAACGACTATTGTAATACGACACACTTGCATTTACAAAGCAAATAATTAACAATTTGTCTCGTTTTCTCGTGAGTGTGTGTCGATCATTTTACTTATTATTTTTCGGGAACCTATTAGCTTATAATTTAATGCTCCAATCCTGATCGACACACACACACACACACACATAAACCCTGAAACGGACCAATCGCGACAGGACAACGAACAGCGCGAATGGGAAAAAGGAAAGAACTTAATTTTCGGCTCAATTCACGCTAGATTTAAGCCAATAGGGATTAAGTTTACACACACACACACACACACACACACACACACTGCTTCTTCTTCATCATCATCATCATCTTCGTGTTCTTTTCTGGCCAAAGAGAGAGATTTAGAGAATAATAATGATGATAATAAACAACAATGGGAAAGCACTTAAATTCACAAAAGCATTACACACTCGTTTAAGTTGTATTTAAAGTCTTCTTCGGGTTACTCGGGCTTACTCGGGCTAGCCCCCACACTTGGTTCCAGCTTTGGAACTTTGAAACTTGGACACACCACCACCACACCACAAACGTAGGGTCCGCCAATAGGGTGCATTATTATTAGTATTATCATTATTAACTACCAGAACCCTAGTAGTACTAATAGTAGTAGTAGTAGTACCTAGGGGCCAAGGGGGCCGGTTCGTTCGGCCCTGAATGACATCATTACTTGCGGATATCGATGAAAAGAATAATAATAATAATAACAAGCATAAAGAATTATCAGCCAATATTGGCAATTACGGATACTTAGGGCCCTGGCCGTCCGTGTCCACAATACGAAGGCCAAGGATCAACCGTGTGTGTAGTGTGTAGTGTGTGTAGTTTATTTAACCGTAAAAATAACACACACACACACACAATAATAATAATAGAATAAATAATAGACGACAGTGATTGAAAACGTGCATGCGAGTGTGTGTGTGTGTGGGAAAGTATTAGCATTAGTATTTAGGATCCTGAATAATAATAAGAGAATGTGAGAGAGTAAGTGGAATAAATGGAATGATTTCGAGTTCGAGAGCGAGAGAGATCGAGAGAGGGTTCGAAATTGGAAATATCCTCCGCCTAATATCCGCCTGTATAACGGTATATTTCATTAAGCGCATCATTATATTTATTATTATTATTATTATGATGAAGTGTGTTGTTCTGGAATACTATTAAAAAAAGTGCCCCACCACCCATCATGTTATTTGAAACCATTTTAATACATCCTCTTGAATCTAATATCATTTAGATTATTAACTATATTTAGCAATAACAATAATAGTAATAATAATAATAATAATAATAATGGTAATAATGATGGTGATTAGCGAGACGGATGGTCGAAGGTCGGGGACCATCAACCAGGATCACAACAGGGAACAAAAACGGAAAAAGAAGGGGGCACTACCGGTCTATAAGACCATACACAAGCACCATAACGCTAATCCAATGTAATTTGAACCACCGCTTTATTTAAATAATTAGGCTTTTGCTTTTAGAACGTAAAGAAACGAGAAAAAAATTAATTGGATTGTTAATTGAAATTTTTTATTTCGGGTTTTTGAATTTAGAACTGGTTTCCAGCCAATTTGGTAAATTTTGTAACAAACTTAATTAAAATATTATCAAATATTGAATTTAAACAATTATAATTAAAATTAATGAAATCAAAAGTGTTCATTCTGGTTAATACTTTATATACTTTTTTAGTATTAAAATTATGGCTGAACTGATTCCGAGAATTCCTTTCTTGGAAGAAGTTAGCCTGATCTTGTTCAACGAATCCAAACTGATCAGAATGTCGCAGAAATTTTGTACGATTAACAATAATAGTAATTTGTTTTTCCTGAGGAAATTTGCAGTATCCCATTTTTGATTGGAAATAAGTTCATATAGATCATAATTTCTTTTCAAACAATAAAAATTTTTCGACAATGTCAGAATTGAATAATAAAGTAAGAAAGAGTTGGAAAACTTGGCCAAACGTTTTTGATCGGGGTTTAGTATGCCGATCTTTGATAGCCAAATCAAGTTATCGCAGAGCAAATATAGACCGTAGGAAATTTTAGACAATGGTATTGTTGTTCGAAGTACATTATCTTGCATGCGCATCGAAATTAGAGACGAATTCAATTCTTCGATGAATTTTCCTAATCTCAATGCTTAAAACAAATAAAGAACAAAAATAACTTCATTTAGAATTTCAAAGAATATTCTGTATTTACTTTGTCGGGAAAAAACAATCATGGATTCGATTTGTTTGAGTTTTTCCACAGCTTTTTCACTGTTGTCCGATTTCTCTTGCAATGCCCATATCAAATGAGTTGCATACTGGACCAATCTGAACAAATTCAAGATTCTGTTAGATTTGATTCTAAGCTTAATCGATAATTGTATATTTACCTGAGTACTTTTTCTCGTTCATCGACACGAATAAAATCAAACTTGATACATGCCATGACAAAATAATATGGTTGTAATAATTATGATTCACAATTCCAGACGAGAACAAGGAAAAAATTCTGCCAAAATTCCATTCGTCTAAAAACACCTAACCGAGGCCATCGTAGTCGGAATAGCCATGAATTTGTCACATGGTGTTTTATGTTTTGATCATTTTTCAAATTGTGAACTCTGATTTTTTCCATATCCATAATGCGATTCAACTACAAATTCAACAATGTTTTGGGATCTGTTTATGATAAAGGAAATGTTGAATTTTTTCCCAATGGAAGTTGTTTGCTAAGTCCTTGTGGCAATAAAATTATCGTGTATGATTTGAAAAATGGAAAAAGTGAAGCATTACCTTTTGAAATTCAACACAACATCCATCGTATCGCATTGAGTCCGGATTCGGCTATTCTTTTGATAACCACCGAAAAGAATCAACTGATGATTGCATCAATGATCGGTAATGTTGTTTTACATCGGAAAGATTTCAAACAAATCGGTGAATCAATAAATGATTTGAAATTCAGTCCCGACGGAAAATATTATGCTGTTTGTGGTTCCAGTAAAGTTTTAGTATACCTAACACCCGGATACATCGCCAAAGGGAAAGGTAGACAATTATCTGCGTTCAAGATTCATAAAATAATCCAAGCAAGCTATGAAGAATCGACATCGATTTCATGGAATCATTCATCGCAATTACTTTTGGTGACCAGCAGCGATTTTTCCATGAGGATCTATCCGATAGACCGAAAAGTCGTTCAAGTATCAACGTTCCTCACATTGACGGCACATAATGATTTGATAATAGGATCATTTTTCGCCAATACATCTGTTGATTCATTAAATATTTACAGTATTAGTCGCAATGGTCAATTGTTTTTGTGGAAATCCAACCTGAATAGTCTGAAAAATGATGAAAATGAAGATGAAAAAATGGTCGAAAAATTGAACTATGTTGTCGAAAGTAAAAAGTATTTGTTTGAAGATCTGAAAGAAAAAAATTCCAATACCAAGATCACCACTTATGCTTATGAATCGAACGCCAAATTGTTGGTCATCGCTTACAATGATGGAAGATTCATGTTGTACGATCTATCCGATATTATTCTCATACATTCATTGCAATTGTCCAACAAAGGTCCCATATCAAGTGTGGCCTTCAATAAAAAAGGTGCTTGGATTGCCATCGGAAGCAGTGTCGGCCTGGGAACCAAATATGATTTCGAGAATGAAGTTTCCTCACAAACTCAATTGATCGTTTGGGAATGGCAAAGTGAAACGTTCATTTTGAAACAAAGCGGTTATTCCAATAGCATCACCAATTCATATGAATGTTTGGCATATTCTCCCGATGCTTCGCTGATGATCACCGGCGGCACAGATGGACGTATCAAAGTTTGGAATCTTTACTCTGGATTTTGTTTGTCTACTTTCACCACGGAGCACAAAGGCCCGATCACAGCGTTGGAATTTGTTCCCAAAAAAGATGGCAAAGTTTTTGTTTCATGCTCATTGGATGGAACTTTGAAGGCTATGGATTTGCATAGATATCGATGCTTTCGAACATTGGCTGCTCCAAGTGATTCGAAACCAGCGCAGTTCATTAGCATGGCAATCGATCAGATCGGTGGAGATTTCATTGCTGCCGGTTCTCATAATTTTTTCGAAATATTCTTGTGGTCATTGAAGACCGGCAGACTGTTGGAAATGTTATCTGGTAAGCTTACAATGTCAGAATTCTGGTAAAACTAATTCCCATTTCTCTAAATTTGCAGGACATGAAGGGCCAGTATCATCGGTAAAGTTTTCGCCAAACTCCAATACATTATATTCTTGTTCTTGGGATTGTACGATTCGTATTTGGAATCTGTTTGAAGGCAACAATTGTACCAGAGAAGTCATCAAACTTGGCAGCGATGCTCTGTGTTTGAACGTTCGCGAAGATGGACATGAATTTGCTGTGGCCACATTGAATGGAACCATATCGTTTTTTGATGCCAAAACAGGCGATCAACTTGGCATTGGCATCGAGGGCAAAGAAGATCTGGGCCTATCACTGTACCGAAAAGAAGATGTTAGCGATAAATACAAATATTTCTCAACATTTTGCTACTCTGTAGATGGCGAGTATGTAATTGCGGCGGGTAAATCGAAATTCGTATGTCTCTACAATGTTAAACAAAAACTTTTAGTTAAAAAATTCACCATTTCCAACAATCTTTCATTGGATGGATTCTCGGAATTCATCAACAAAAGAAAGATTCAAGAATTCGGATTCGATCTGGATCTGATCCAACATCGAAATGATGAATCAAGTTTCGCACCCATTTCTTTACCAGGCGTGATCAAAAGTGATTACGCTGATAGACAATTAATACCTTGCATTTCGGTTCATCAGATACGTTTTTCGCCAACAATGCGTTCCTTTGCATTGGCCTCAACCGAAGGTGTTATCATTTATTCGGTGGACAGCACTACCGTATTCGATCCGTTCGACATTGATACCTCGATCACAACGGATTCGTTCAGGAAAAACCTCGCAAACAAAAACTACGCTCAAGCTTTGATTCATTCATTAAAGCTAAATGTGGCCATATTGGTCCAAGAAGCCTTGGAATCGACCCCATTGGAACAAATCGATCTGATTGTTTCATCTCTAACGATAGTGATGGTACAAAAATTATTAAATCATCTAGCCAAAGCATTAGAATCAACTGTTCATATTGAATTTTACCTGAAATGGATTCATAGTTTATTGATGCAACATTCGACCACGATGAAAGGGTTGATTTCTGGCGAACAAACATCAACATTGAGACGTTTACAACAGATTTTGGTCAACAAGGATCAAGAATTATCCAAAATAGTTGATTACAATCGGTACACATTGAAATTCATCGATTTAGTATCTAAACATAAAACGAATATTGATGATCAACAACACGATGAGGATGATGAATTTATGGACATAACTGAGATTTGAATGTAAAGCTTCGAAAACAAAAATCGAATAAAAAAAATGCGCCTTTATCAGCACTGTAAAAACTATTTCAACACAAACAATTCGTACCTTGTATCTGGTCACGTGATGGTTTTCTAGCGTGTTTATGTGCTGCCACGCTGGTATACGTTACAAGATTTCTGCTTGCTGTTTCACGTGCATTCACATTTTTGGTTGTTTTCGATTGCATCAGTAGTGTGTGTATGTGTGTCTTTATATGCAGAAAATTTTGATTTTATTTTCATTTTGATTTTGATTAATTTTTGGTTACATTGTAAAAAAAGCTCAGCATTCTTTCGAAGCCATTTTCCATCTCTTCCCTGTTTGTCGGTTAATTTTTTTTTGAAAAAATAACATTTATATATTTTTTGAAAAAATGAATTTGGAAATAATTTCCAATTATGCCAAACATTCTGATCCTCTCCAGCAAAAAGAGGTAAGTTTTGTTCTGTTCTTGTTGATGATCTGATTGCCAAAATCGAATCTTCGAATTGCCGATTTTAGATTTTCGAATATTTTGATTCGCTCAAAAATAATCCCGATGGTTGGAAGATCTGTGCAGAAGCATTGTTGAATGATTCCATAAACGAAGAGACTGCCATATTTTTTTGTTTTCAAGTGATCGAAGATTATATTAAATTCAGATATAACAATGATTTGGAACAAAATCATCTGATAGTCAAGCAGCTCATTTTTTCGCTTTTCGACAAAGAAATTTTGGAGACCAATTGCCTACAGAACAAATATGCACACCTTGTCAATTCGTTATTTTTGATTGATTATCCACAACAAAAATGGACTTCATTCTTCAAGGATTTTCTTGATCGTTGTGGAACCAAAATGAAATGTGAAATATTTCTTCGAATTATGATCCAAATAAATCTGGACATAGCAGACCGTGAAATTCCTCGTACCGCAAAAGAAATGCAACGAAGCACATTGATCAAAGATATGATGCGTGAGACTTGTTTGGTCGATTTGGCCCAGTTTTGGTTTAATGTTATCGTAATATTTTTTTGAAATTTTTTTATGCTTGATTCACTTTATTATTAATTGATTGTGATTTTTGTTTTGCAGAACACCTATCGGGAAACATGTCCACCGGTTGTTTGTTTATGTTTAGAAGTGATCGGAGCTTACGTTTCTTGGATTGACATTAATCTCATCACAAATGATTCAATAATGCCAATCCTATTCATGCTATTCTCTCATGTCCAATATCGTTTTTCTGTGGTGGATTGTTTCAATTGTATCTTGCGCAAAGGAATGGATCCGTTCGCTAAAACTAGATTGATTGAGGAATTTTTAAATTTCAACCTGATCAAATCAACGTTAGACAATATATTTTCCAAAAATAATGATTCTCCAGAATTTGTGGAAAAATTCGCATCGCTCATCAACACGATCGGTATAGAAATAATTGAAGCGCAAAAAAAATTAAAAGCCAAAGTCAATGCCACTCAAAATGCCAATGATTTGCAAATAATGTCAATGATTTCTGAAGCCATAGAAACAAAATTCTCGTTGCTTGGTCAATTTTTGTCCTATGATATTTTAAGTGTTTGTCTAAGAGTTCATCCTTTTGTACGAGATTATATTCAATGGCTTAAATCAAGCTTAAAAGATGATTCCAACCAGACTTTACAACGGAATCTGATCAAAGAAAAAACATGGGTTTTGTTGACAATTATTGTGGAGAAAAACAAGCAACTATCATCTTTGTACAAACCTGAAGATGAATTTTTCAATGAATTCCGTAAATCAAGCAAAATCTTGTTCGACAATCTAATGTTGCTCAATCCAACCGGTACCATAAGTTTCATCTGTGATAATGTTGTTTTGCCCACTTTAATTAATTGGAAAACAAATTCAATGACATTTTCCGATATAGAAGTATGCCTTTATTATTTTCATATGATCGGTGAAAACACCAATTTGGTGCAAGATGTGAAAATGATTGAAAATCTAATCCAGACATTGATTACATCGTCGATATCTTTATTTCCAAATCCAATTACACAATCGCTTTATTTTGATTTGTTACTACGATATGAGAAATTTTTCAATTCTAGCTTGAATAATCTTTTGTCGTCGATAATTATTTCGTTTTTGGATGAAAGAGGTTTGCGAAATTCTAACATAAAAATCCGAAGCAAAGTGTGTAAGATTTTCAACAAATTCATTAAATCTTACATCAAATCCAAGAATTCGCAAGCGGAAAAAACTCCATTCATTGATGATATTTTGAAGAGAATACAAGATTTTCTCGATCTTGATATTGTATTCGATAGTCCCGAAGATTTGATGGAACAAGATTTAGAACACTTGATTTATTCCACTTATTTGATTCGAGAAGAAAACATCAAATTCGCCTATCCGATGTCTGCATCCGATCAATTGGACATTTATGAAACGGTAACATTTTTGATCATTTCCAGCCAACATGATAATCGTCATAAAAAAGAATTGCTAAAAGCATTGTTCACCAAAGTATGGGACAAATACAAAGAATATCAAGAACAATCACATATGATAACATTATATTTGAACCAAAATGGATTCACTGATGAGATTAACAAGAAAAATCTGTATGAAAAACGTTTGGTCACAAATTTGCATTTATCGCATACGATCGATGTAATAGCTGCGACCACCAAGTCATTTTCCACGGTAAACACGGTCAAATTGATTGGTGTGCAAAGTCTATATCTGAGTTCGTTTGAATTCTTCATCAAATCGGTGCATAACAATTTTGACTCGGACACGCAACATGTGCTACAATCCTCTATCAGGCATTTTTTACATCGATTGATTGTTTGCCTGGATGAAGAGGAAATGATACCAATATTGCCCAATGCCATACAAACACTTTTTCTATCGTCACCGGAGATTAGCTCTAAATCCGTACAAGAATTGATACCATTGTTCAGTCAGATCATACCAAAATACAAACATTCTTGGCTGTTCCAGCGTGATATATCTTCGTTTTTGGATCGTATTTTTTCGCCACTAATTTTGTTGTTTTTCAAATTGATTTTCGAGGCCAATGTTGAAAGTGAAAAGATTCATTTACAAAAGTCTTATTATACATTCTTGCATCTTCTATCCTCACATGGTTTGATGCAGAATTTCTTCGACTTAGGTACAGAGGGGAACATACCACCACCATATGATTCGTGGATAATTAATAATTTGAATTCGTTTTTCGATGTAGATACTCAACTGATCGAGAAAATCCTTGGCTCCCTGATTGAAGGAATGGTTCGTTCAACCGATTCCTCAATTCAACGTACGTGTTGTCAAGTTTTGGCCAACTTGGTCGAGGTTTACGGTATGTGTTTTCCCACTGTGCGGGGGGTACTTGTTGCATCCTAATAATCGCATCCTAAATTTTATCACCAACAGTCAATGATTCTAATTCTAGCCAAGTGGAGAAGAAAAATCGACCAATCAATACGTATTTTGTCCGATTGATTTATGATCAATTAATATTGGCCTGTCTAATGGCAGCATATAATGGTGTCGATGATTATGCCACCATACAAGAATCATTACAATGTTTAAGAAAATTAAAACAATTGCTGGGCGAAGAATTGGTTCAATTCATTCGACAAGAGATTGTTCCGAAATATTTTAATCCAATGTTCAATACTAACAATAATAATGTAAATGTGGAAGATATAATCAATCTATTATTGACGTCCGATTTGAAAACATTCAGAAAGCAAATCCGGCAAACAATTCAATTGTTTCAAAGATGAAAGAAAGGAGAAAAAAATTTTAAACGTTGATTTCGTTTCAGTTTTGTTTTAATGCTCTAGTTATTTTTTGTTATATGATGTAATATGATTTTTTTTATAAAAATTCTTTTGTCTTTTTTTGTCAGTGTTTCTGTGATATTTTTACATTTTACCAACAACACACACATCTTATACATGAATTTTTTTTATTTATTAAAAAATTTTATTTTAAACCGCCAAATTGCTAGCTTTCAAAATTCCTAATAGTAAAGTGATGAATAGAATGGTTGGCTGGCCGCAAAAAAATTCGAAAAAAAAATTCAAATTTGAGTTTCATTTTTTCAACAGCAGAGGGCGCTGCTAAGTGCTGTCAGCCACCATGAATAACTGTGAGTATGTTTGTGTGTGTTTGATGCAGATGCAGATGCATGGCGTGACCCGAGTAGAAGCACTGTCAATAGGGGGAAAAAGGCGGCATTCCATCAGTGTCGCAGTTTATCAACACTCAAAACGCTCATCATAAAAGCCCCATTACTGCTAGGTTGAAGAGAAGTACAGCAAGCCAAAAAGAAAAAAATGTTACACACAACAGTAGTCAAAAAAAAATATGACGGCAATGCGAATAAATATTGATGATTGTTGGTTGTTTGTGTGTGTTTGTGTTTGTAAATAGTGTTCGAAATTATTGTGGCAATTATCATCGTTTGATCGTCGACGAAAATAACAAAAATCAATCAATGATTGTAATTGCTTTGTTTTTTATTTCATTTCATTTCGTTATCCGAACCAACCATTTATAAATGATTTCGAAGTTTTTGTTCGCCTATTCTACAGCCGATAATAATTAATCATCATTATTGATGGCTGGCACCATGCACCAGACACCATGACTTTGATTTTTGTTGAAGATTATTGATCATTAATTCAATTATGATCCAATAATGATCATAATGATGCTGATGATGGTGGTGGTCGGAATTTGTGTCCCGAAATGATTGAACTTTTAATCTTTAGTAATCCATAGTATTTGATGGTGGCTGTTTTTACCCGCTGTAGTTGTTTTGTTGCAGATGAATTTGAAGAATGTGTTCATTGAATTTTTTTGCTTACTACTTAACTCGACAACCGATATCATAGCCGTGGTGATTTATCAACATCCAGAATCGCATCGAATCGACAGCACTTATTTATTACCGATTACCTCAACCAAAAATCAAATACTGTGAAAGATTTGTGTACAGTCAAGTACAATTTTTTTTTTCAAACAAGAATCATCTTGTTGAATATTTTGCTCAATGCTTTTTGCTTACAAACAATCAAATGGATTTGAAACTTTCAGATTTTATAGCGAAAACATCCTGTGAACCAGGTTTCGCACAAGATTTACTAAATCGTATGTACTAAATTTAAATATTTATTCGGTTTTTTATCATTATTTATATTTTGAATTCGATTGAAAACAGATCATGATTGGAATCTTGCTGCAGCTTTGAAAACATTCTATCAAATGAAAAACATGATCGTTGAGAAAGAATCCGATTCATCTGACAACTTTGATTGTATTTTGAACAAAAATAAAAATTCAGGAACTGTGGAATTCTCCGACATAACCAGAATTAACGGTGTGTCTAATAAAGATACATTTCTGGTTAGCAATAAGTGTACTTCGGAACCATCATTATCGTCACAATCATCAGATGCATGCGATTCATCCAACATTTCCTCGCCAACACTCAAAACCAGGAAAAATGATATTTTTATCGAGAAAAAGCTGAGCCGAGGCATTTCTCGAGCATCGGACAACGAAAATCTAATTTCCAAGGCAAGATTTGAAGTGGCTCAAGATTTTAAGACGTCTAGTCGTGGAAGTCGTCTTTTAAATTTAGATAAATTACTGGAAACACCAGATTTTACATTCACTTTGCCCGATATAAATGCTCATGAAGATGAAGAATTTAGCGAATTTCTCAAACGCGATCTAATTGAAAAATCAACTCTTTCAACATTGCAATCTTCGAAACGTTTGAATTGGTGGTCGAAAATATGTCATAATTTGTATCCATTGGTCACATCAGGAGATGGCAATTGTCTTCTTCATGCGGCTTCTCTGGGAATGTGGGGATTCCATGATCGAGAATTGATTTTACGAAAAGCATTGCACACATTACTTTCAAATAGTTTTTATACCAGAGCATTTTATAGAAGATGGCGATGGCAAACACATTTCCAGAACTCGAAAGCTGGCCTGAATTTTTCCGGTATGTACATTTCAATACCAGCCAGGTTATCTTTTTTTTCTAAACCAAATTTTTGAATCATAGAAAACGAATGGGAAAAAGAATGGCAAAATGTGGTGAGAATTGCCTCCACAGAACCTCGATCAAAGAATTATGGTGATTCGTTGATTATGGAAACGGCCGGCGGAAAAAAAGAACCAGATGATTATGAGGAAAAGGCGTACATTTATGAAAGTTTGGAAGAAATTCATATTTTTGTTTTGGCTCACGTTTTACAAAGGCCGATTGTTGTGATTGCTGATACCATGTTGAAAGATTCCAAAGGTGAAGCTTTTTATCCAATACTGTTCGGCGGTATCTACCTACCACTGGAATGTCCTGATGATTGTCTGAAAAAATCACCGCTTTGTTTGACTTTTGGTAAAGTTCAAATCTCTAGTTTATAATTTTCAAAAATTTAATTGAAAAAAATTCCATTTTCAATAGAATCCGCTCATTTCTCCGCTTTAGTGGCCATGAATATGGAGAAAAATCCGGTCGAATTGCCCTTGGCCATACCATTGACGGATTTTGATCACAATATTCTTCCCTTGCATTTTGCCATCGATCCAGGCGAGGTTTTCCTACAGCAAGAGAATATATCCGAACCGAAAAACGAGACTAACATGGATGATTTGGCCAAAACGTTTGTTTTGACCGAACAAGACAAGATTGAATTATTGAAGAAATATTTTGATTTGCTCACATTGGCGCACAAAAAAGAAAACTGCATCGAAAAAGAGATTGTAAGCGCACCAAAGATTATAGAAAAATCTCAAACCCTTCCTTCGGATTTTGGCCGTAAAAATGAATTCTCATATGATTTGAGTGAAAAATCTAAAACAAGAACCCTGATAAGTAAAGCAACGGCCAAACAATTGTTGCAAAAACCATTGCATTCATTTGGACGAATGGGAAAATGTATTAAGAAAAATCTAGGACAATTAGCTCGTAGATCGACATCGTTCCGTAATGCCAAATCTAGCCATGATAGTAAAGATGTCGCAAAACAAACCACAACGGATAACCGTAATGGTTCCGAATATTTAGTAGTGAATAATGAAACAACCGAAACTGCCAATTATAAAGAATCCATTATCAATACGGACAATTCAATTTTCTATTGCGATACAAACGTATTAGCTGCCAAATTGTACACTAACAAAAAACACCTTTATTATGAGGAAATGATCAAAAATTATCTGATAACAGCTCGGATACGATTCCTGAATGAAAAGCAGCAAAAAAAGCTCAAAGAAGAGATTGCTGCCAAATCATCGATTGCATCCTTAGAATCCAATACCAATAATAACAAAACAACATCATCATCGTCGTCGTCTTCATCATCATCATCATCTTCATTGTCATCGACTAATTCTGCCAGGCTATCTTCTAGCGGTTCTGTTGCAATCAACCATCAACTGGAATGTGTCAATAATGGCTGTAAATCTAGTGCTAATGTATCAACCAATTATCTTTGTTCGTCGTGTTTCGATGAACAAAAACAAGTATTGTTAACCAACGGTTATGGTCACTGT
Organism: Amerodectes protonotaria; assembly: GCA_025882695.1. Classification (NCBI taxonomy): domain Eukaryota; kingdom Metazoa; phylum Arthropoda; class Arachnida; order Sarcoptiformes; family Proctophyllodidae; genus Amerodectes; species Amerodectes protonotaria. Next base: position 13,294 of record JAOZJS010000445.1, on the reverse strand, counting down.
CATAAGGATTCTGATCAAAGTGAAAATGTAGAAGAAATCAAGAATGTGATGGAAGAAGTGGATCCGAAATTCGATAATAATTCAGAATCATCAAAATCCAATAGAATAATGATCAATGGTGAAAAAACGGTCGATGAAGAGATTGATGAAACCAAAAAAAAGTTAAAAGAGATCAATTTTAATAATCGGACGGATTTTTGCATCACTAATATGTGATATCATCGCAGACTTACCCGCAACCATTTGGGGAATATATTTTTTTTGATGGAATGAAACAATTAATCACGATAATATTTAGCATTCGGATGACTTTTTTTTTGTTCCAAAATTATAACTTCTTTAAACGCATTTTGTACATTTCCGAAACAAACTTATGTGACGTTGGTTTTTTTTGCAAAATTTTTTTTTGTTATCAAAATATGTCCTTTTTTCTGCTTATTTTAAATCTTTTCATTGATTTTATGGGAATCGAAAAAATTCTTGACAAATAAAATTTTTAAATTCTGGATATTTTTTAATTTTGGTGAAAATTCTGTTTTCTTGAACCCTCCAACCATGGTTCTGGATTTTATTCGCCAGATGTCATTGGATTCCGAATTCGATTGTTTGAGCCGGCTCAGTATTGCCGAGGCTCTTTTAGGTCGATCCAATTGTTCGTGTAACATTTTGCCTGGTACATTCTTCAATAGTTTGCTTATTCTATTTATTGGCTGGGAAATTCTGGGCACCAACCCAGAATCGGAATACACACAGATCCATCGTTCCAGAATCTGGATCAACACCTTAATCTTCATTTTTTAGTTATTTTCCAATTTCGCCTTCGACTTTCAAATACGAATATTCCGGTATTATTGTCCATATTTAGACCATAATCTGTATATGATGAACATTCAGGAATCATATTGTTGAATATAATCTTGGAAATTTTTCCATAAATTCTCTTGAACAAAATTCAGTATTAAATATGGATCTGATGGAAGATCATTCTTATTTGCAATACTATAACAATGATCCTTACATGGTAATAAAAAGTCTAATCAAATGTTTCAAATAATTTTTTTGATGATCCGAATTCTTGATTATTAGCAGCATGCCAACAATACCGAACACATGTCCATGGTTCAACACGGTGGTAATAATGCTAGTCATAATTCTGCGCATTATCTTGCGAATAAGCCACCGACCGTGGCCAATGGAAAACAGCAACCACATTTAAATGCATCAATGAATCAATCATACTCCATAAATCATAGTTCACCAATAATGACTATGATACCTCCTTCGCAAATACCTCAAATCGACCAGAATACTATCCAGAATAATCACCAATCTAGATTTTGTAAAAATACTATGGCCACATCCATGAATCATTATGATCCGAATTCATTGTCCACATATCATCAACATCAGCCATCAATCCAGAATCACCATTCACCTAGTTCGAATCGGACAGATTTGAATCATTACAATGAAACAGTTAGTTTACCACATACCGCATTCAACAGTCAAGATAATAATAATTATGGATCAAGTGCAGCACAGCCGTCCGGACAGCCGATTCCGAAACAGCATGCAATCAATAAAAATAATCTACAAAACATGGTCTCAAACCAGCAACAGTTTTCGATGAATTGTCATGCTACTTCCGATTGGAACTCATCATCATCATCATCATCGGCGCATATGGCCAACACCAACCAACAAAGATTGAAGACGGACACTAATACCAACAACAGTCATAATAATTGCATCAATTACAATATAACTCAGGATGATATTTGTTTTTCGTATTTAGAGCAGCAGAAACCAGAATATTCTCCGATGCCATCCTCATCGTTGCGTTCACCAACAAATATTCCTCAGGAATCCTATCTGACTAAAGCTGAAAACCGAATGGAAGTAAATAAGAATGATAATAATAAAAATATCAGTAAGAACTCTGTTCCAATTGAAGATGGTAAGAAAACAGTCTCAACATCGCCTATAAATTTGGAAAGCTTGAAAACCACGCCAGAATCGACGGGAAAGATGGCCGAAAAGAGACATGTAATTATTTTCAAAATCATCGAACAATACATTGATCCGGAAACCAAGTGTGTGATCAAAGAGAAGATAACCAAAAATGAAGAAATTATCATCCCGCTAGGTCTTACATCACAGGTAGTAAGCAACAGCAGCGATAATTCTGCAAAAACCAAAGTTGCAGAAGCAACAAATCAATTGGCTGATTCTAGCTCATCACTAGATGTTGGTAGTGTTTGCAAACCAGGAAAACTAGAATTATCCCCCGATTCGAAATCGTCGTTTGATAAAAAACCTTCATCAGTTGATAGCAGTTCCAGTTCGGATCAGTCTGATGATTTTGAAATCAAATCTAATTCGGACAGTAATAATAATAATGTCGATGTTGATCATAAAAACGAAACGGAAAACGAAGATATTGAAAGAGGAGCAGCTAGCGCATTATTATCACTGCAAACTGCAAATACTCCTGTGAAAAATTTTGAAATTCCCGCCACTGTTCAAACACCACCAGTAATCTGTCCGACCAATTTGAATGATCGATTCGAATCGAATAGCGCGACCAACCCAATTAGCCAAGCTCAACAGCAGCAGCAGCAGCAGCCTACATTGAGCATTGGACGCTTGAAGCCAGGTTCCAAGATAATGGCCAAATGGAAAGATAAGAATTTTTATCCAGCCGAAATAGTAAAACAATCTGGAGCACACAAATGGATGGTCAGATTTGAGGATATGGCCACTAGAAATCTGTTTGAAAACGAAATAATTAGAATCGAATATCTTATGGTTAACCAAAATATTATGGTGAAGATATCTGATGAATTATTCAAAATATCTAAGATCAAGAATATCATCAAAAAAGATGATGGAAATCGTGAATTCGATTTGGAACATATCGGTGATGAGGACGAGAAAGCCAAAGTCACCAAACGTTATACTCTTAAAGATATGTTTCTCTATGCGGAACAAGGTACGAACATTTTAAATAAGTTTTCCAAAATCAATACGATCGGAGCGGTATTCGGCGATGTGGACCTTGATAATATTGTTTCGGGCAAAAGAGCTCGACCAATGAAATCCGCCAATTCGGAAGATAGTAATTCTAATGATAATAACAGCAACGATATTAATATGGATGATTCCAAATCCAAGAATAAGCAAGTTGAAGAGAATGGCCGAAATAATAAATTTTCAGCGAATAAAAAACGAAAATCTCAACCAACATCCAATGACGACAATGTAAAGTTAAAGAAGACATCTCAGAAACCGAAATCATCCAAGAATCTATTGGCGAAAAACTCAGAATTACGGATGGTCGGACATTATTACGAGAATTCGTTGGCATTATCACCCGTTCCTTCCAAATCGATTGTTTGCACCATACCGAAGAATGAGCTCGATAAGATTTTCGGTCCGATTCCTAAGCCAGGATCGAAGCTATTTCAGAATATGCATTTTATTTTAACCTGTGGCTATAGTAATAATCATAAACTATTCAAATCGGATGATACAAATCCCGAATGTTCAACACCGTTTGATAAAAATTATCTTGTAGAACAAATCCTCAATGGCAATGGACATGTCCATGATAGTTTCGATGAAATGAAGGTTTGAGCTTCAAGCTTCAATCTTACTTGGTCGCGACAAACTAATTGTGATGATCTGATCTTTTTTCCCATTTCTTCCCCAACAGACATCGAACAATGGTTCTGAATGTGTTTGTATTGCCGACACCTATTCCCGATCGATCAAATTCATACAATGTTTGGCAGCCGGAGTTCCGATCATCAGCCATCAATGGATAATTGAATGCTGCCGCCAGAATCAAACATTGGACAGAAATTCATTTATATTGCCAGCAGGTTATAGCATCATCACCAGGGCTCTTTCATCGGAAAAGTTAGTGAATTTAAATGATCATCATCTGGTTTCATATCCATCTCTCATTCTTTTTCATTCCATTTCATTAGAAATATTTTCAAAAAAAGTTCCACACTATTCAAAGGAATCAAATTTTACTTTGGATCAGAACAACCGGAAACACTGAACAAACTCTGGGCGCCGGTGCTGTTTGCTGCTCAGGCTATCGTTGTGGCTCAGGATTCCAATATGCATAAATCTCTACAACGTAATTATTATTCTGTTGCTGTAGAAATTCTTATCATTCTCAGGATTTATCATCGGATTTTTTTTTCGCCCAGGAGGACAAGTGGACGTTATCATCGGCGATGTAACATGTCCTTCGGCATTGGTGACCAGAGCGAAACAAATGAAAACACCGGTAGTGTCCAGCGAATACATTGTACAGTGTCTTATCAATGGCCGGAAACTACCATATGATGCTTCGCCATTGTTTTCCTATGCGCATCGTATTTGAAGAAAACCGGAAACGGAAACAAGGGGACACATTTTTTTTATAGGAAGCGATTTTTTAATCATTTTATTTATGAAAAAAAAGGTAAAAATTTTTTAATAAGCACAAAAAAAGATGAATAGATTGACATCACAAGAAGAAAAACTCAAATGAATAAATCTATAACAATGACATCTAAATTTTATTATTCCAAAATGCAATGATTTTATTACTTTTTTTTATGGAAAAAACGAGATAACCTATTCCAACCAAAATTTGGTGTTAAACTTGATATTCCCAGGTTTCCTTGTCATAACCCTCTTTGACATGATCCAACAAAGCTCTTCGTCTTGATTCACAGTATCTTTTGCGGAAAAAAAAGAATCGGATTATAATTATAATTTTCGAATAACTTTAACTTAATATATTATCATTAAATTCATTGACTGCCATCTGACATCAAAAAAAAATCATTACCTGTATTTATCTTGTACTTTTTGTTTTATCACTGAAATATTATCGCCAGTGATATCTCTTTCAAGATATTCGGATAATTTTTCCGTGGCACTTTCCAAATCTTTTTGGTTCTCTTCGAATATGATCGATTGATTATTCTTGACCAGATAATAGGCAAACACATAAGTATACATTAATGCTTGCCGACATTGGCATAGAACATCGACGCCTTTCTTCAAGAATTGAACTTCTATCCAGGACATGTTATGATGTTGCATTTCGTCCATTTTGGATTTGACCAGCTCGTATAATTTGTTCTCAAATTTAAGGCTTTGCATATGATTCATGTAACGATTACAGTAGAACAAATATCGTTGTAGCGCCGATCTTGACCGTTCTTGAGCATCTCGTGCAGCCTTGGCTTCATCCTCATCATATCGATTGCAATTGTACCACGATGAACCATGTGGTTCCCAGGGTCCCAGACAAACCCAGCAAAAATCTGCTCGGCAAGATTGATTTTTGCAAACCTTTTGGAAATTTGTTGGAACAATTTAATTTGAATTGATTCGGAAAAAAACAAACATACCATGTGATTACAGCCGCCATCTTTTTCAATGGTAACTTGACATTTGGGACACTCCTTAGTGTTGGCAGCGATCCAATTCGATGTTTCACTGTCATCATCACACTTTTTCTTCCATTTTTTTAACAAGTCACATTTGATCGGCTCGTGCCAATCTTCACTGCATAGAAAACTAAAGACACAAAAAAATTGATTATTATCGTCTTTGAAATTTTCATTAAAAATAAATATTTTACCAAAAAACTTTGCCACAATGACATTTAACAGGCTTGAAAGTAACATAATCGACTCGTATCACCCGTGAACATTCTGGTTTGGGACACCAACGTAATAATCTATTACACTGAAAACAAATGAACGATAGAAAAACGCTGTTCAAAATGGCTTTTCCATGAAACTTACTTCAACAAAACTGTTGGTTATCAATTGTTGATAACGTAATTTGACTTTAGGATCCGAAACAAGTGTCAGAACCGTTTGATCATCGACCAAAATGTCACAATTATGAGCAGCACAATAGATCGATTGCCCTTGACCTTCTTCCATGATTTTGGTGGTTAAATAATTTGTCCAACAATTTTTACAAAACTGATGTCCACAACCGAGTCCAGTCATCATGTTCGATGGTAATTCTAAGCAACAGATATTGCAAAATTCTGCCAAATGATTAACATTTGGTTTCTGCAACATAAAACATAAACAGAGCATGACAAAAATTGCCAAGAATTTTTAAAGTTTATTGACCCACCTTTATTGCTCTATAATTAGGATTGACGATGTGAGCATCTTGAAACAATTTGCCCGGATCACCATCATAGTATTTTTCGTATAATTTTTCTTTGTCCCATTTAAAATGATTCAAAAGTATTCTAGTGATAGTTTGTGGAAGCTAAAAAACAAATGCTTTGGACTCTTGTTTCGATAGAATAAAATTCTGAAAACAAACCTGAACAACAGTATTCACTTCTTTGATGGTATCGATCATATGTCTCATGATGTCATCGGTAGTTAATACTCTTTGGGGATAATCATCATCATAATCAAGACCATCTTGTAGGACCGAATTAGAATTTGGTTGCAGTGCCATCAAAACACCATTATCTTCAAAATCTTCTGGATCCTCATCGGATGATGATTCTGTTGCAGAATTCTCATATTCGGACATCATCAGTGAAAATTGAGTTGGTTGAAACGAAACGTTTGATTTTTACAAAATACTAAACAAAAATAAACGAACGGATAGACAAAGACGAATCGATGGATCACATTGAACACAAGGATTTTGCGAAATTTGCGATTGCAAATGCTATTCTTTACTTTTTGATGATTGATGCGATGATTTCAAAAAAAAACAGACACAAATCAAAACACCTTAAAGACGAAAACAACAGAAATGTGTGCTACTCTGTTGGCGTGTAAACATTAGCGTCCCCCAAAATTCTTCACTTGTTTTGTCTTTAATTTTTTTTTTCTCTCTCTCTCTTTCAACATTTAACTCTGACAACCCTGCATATCTCTTGCAAAGAAAACACGCATCTCACAAAGTCAGCGCGCACAAAACAACAACAAAAGCTCGTTGCAAGCTTTACTGTGGTCGCCGACAGATGGCGCTATCATGACGGGAAATTTTTAAAAAAAAATTTGCATTCAAATCAATTTCAGTTTTTAAACGATTCTTGATCCGGTTCAATTTTAATTTGCATCATTAAATTGGATATTGAAGAGCGACGAATTGGAGCAACATAACTCAAACAGAATTGAGTTGAATGGTAACGCTTGGATGTATATCCGAATATAGAATCGGTTTGACATTTCCCTCCAAAACCAGATTCCGTGTTCCAAATGGAACAAGCCCGATGCGTGCGTGTGTGAGGTGCGACCAACCAAAGTGCGCATTTCATTGATTCTTTCTGTGTGTGGGTTTGTTGGGGTTGGCTCTTTCTCATTCTCTCTCTTAGACCAATGACTTTTCAAGTTTTTTGACACCATGATGATGTGCATCGAATAATAATAATAATTTTCAATTTTTTTTCCGATATTTATTCTTCAATTTATCGTTTTAATTTCTCTTCTAATGAAAAAATATCGAATCCATGTCTGCAATATGGATGATGAAAAAATTTTCAAAAATAAAAAAAATGCGGTAAGAATACAAAAAAAATATCTAAAAAAAATTGTACAAAATTAAGCCTAATGATGGTCATATGATGATCATGATTTAATTCGTTCATATATTCTTGTCACAGAAATGGATAAGACTCTTTGAAAAGGTAATGTGCGTGATTCATTAAATTCAATAATAATAAATAATAACGAACGAAAAAAAAACTCTATTTGAAATTAAAAAGTTTGATCCAGAAGGAGCAGGAAGAATATCTACAGAAGATTTTTTAATAGCAATTGATAGTAAAGATTTCCGCCAGGATCCACATGTTTCGAAGAAACGAGCCATTTTGAAAACAAAAGTTTTGGAATATGGTACCAGTTTCATAACGATCGAAGAATTCATTCAAGTGGTAGGTGAACTTTTTTGTTTGTTTGTTTGTTTCAATCACTTTTAAGTGTAACACTTACGATTGGTTTTGAAAGATAATCACGATTGATTTGATTGTGGTTCACCAATAATTCTTTCAATGGATCCACTATTCTGATTGCTTTGAATTTGAATTGTTCGTTTTCAAATTTGATATCATATTCTTTGAGAAATGGACGATTGATCACCAGCAGATCACCGGGTCTAAGTCCTTTATTCTTGACGATATCATAGACGAATAACATGATTGAATGTCCATCGGAATCGATGGCACAATACACCGGACAGAAAAAAATATCATGGTTATCAGTGATGTATGAAACAATTTTGCAGACTAAATGGCAATTATTTAAACCTTCTTTTAAATCTTCAATCATTTTTGTTTCACCATCATTATTATGCTTCAGTTTTCTCTCTTCACATTTCAAATATTCTTTGATATTGTTCAACTTTTTCGTTTTGATCACAGTTTTGTCGATTTTAGTGGTGCATATTTCTTTGAGAAAATTACTTAAATGATCTTTTCTATTCCGGATCTCATTCCAACTTGGTTCATAGGTGTAGGCATCGGTCAGACATTTTAATGCTTGCTCAAAATCTTCATCATATTGTAACACAGAACTGTAATTGAATAAAACATCTGATTTAGTTCTTACAATATCATCGAGCATCGCTTTTTGATAAGCAGTTTTACACTGGCCAATTAATCCACAGCTATCTCGTTTGCCATTTGCCATAAACAGCAATGTCAAATAAGCATTGCCCAGGATGGCCCAAGAATTTTTATCTTCCAAATCACATTCGACGGCTTTTTTGGCCAATTTAATACTTTCCAAAATATTATTATGCTTCGTTTTGTGATCGGTCGAACCGATAGATCGGAGAATTATTGATGAATTTCGCAATGCCCTACTGTCCGTAGGATTGATTTTGATCACTTTCTGAAAACAATTCAAAGCTGATTCTAGGTTTCCCTTTTTGAAATAACATTCGCCAAGTTGTAGCCAAGCTTCTTGGTTTTCCGGATTGAATTTGATTGATTTAGTTAAGAATTCAAATGCTTCAGAATCATATGTTTCTTTGATGTTCAATAACCATCCTTTTAGGAAAAAATAGTGATCTTTAGCTTCCAGATTTTCGGTTGATATTTGATTTAATTCTTCGAGGATATCCTATTAGACACAAGATGAGGATTAAGAAATAAATTCAGTTAAAAATGTGGGTTCAGACCTTTGCTTTCTCATCGATGGCATTTTGTTTGTCTGCATATTTATCTTTGGTGGCCAAAACAAAATATTCATCACGGAATCGATATAATGTTGAAATTTTATTCTCAATCGATTTTAAATCCACCTCTGAAGCAGACATCATGATGATGATGATATTTTTTCCACTAATCAAAAGTGGTTTCTAATTGACAAACAAAACAAAACAAATCCATCTAGTCTGGTTTCGGTGCCCGAAATATCCCGGGCGATCTCGAACCGCTTTCGTGTGTGTCTGTTGTGTGTTGTGTTTTTGTTGTCATTTTTTTGTATGTGACGGAGATGCTGCGCATTCGGATACGTCGTTTATGAATAGCTCATTTGTCGCGCGTCAAACAAGTTGCAGTAAAATCCGACAGGTGGCGCGTAAAGCTATGAATTCAAAAAAATTTTGCGGTACAACCAGGGGATCCCGGGAGATGATTTTGAAAGGTTTAGGATTCAACTCGGTTACTGAACTTTGGTTATTGTCTTTTGGAAAACCATTTATAGTATACCAGATAGTGTAGTTTGCATAAAAGTATTTTAGGTGAACAAAATGTGCTGCACTGTTTGGCATTGTGTTTGAAGCACAGTTGTCCAAGAACCGACGCCGCCGCCGCCGACAAAAAAAACATTCCTAAAAATAACCACTTTGTTTTATCCATAAAACAAAGCAATTAATAAAGCAAAGATCATTCTACTGTCTGGCCTGTCTCTCTCTCTCTCTCTCTCGCTCTCTGGCCGGTGATATATGGCTTTTGCCTGCTGTCAGTTTGATCTCGTTTTCTACTCTACATTTCCTCTTGGTTTTCGGGCGTTCTCGTCACGATTGTGCGCCACGGCAGATGAGAACCATGATGGTCATGATAGATGGTGGTGGTGGTGATATTAGCCATTCGTTTGGTGGTTTGGTTGACACGTGCTGTTGAATTTTGTGTTCGTCCGGGAATGATCGACCATCTTGGCTCGACATTCGACAATAATTTGTTGGATTCATTCAAAGAAATCCACGCACACACAAAACAATGCATATTCGTGTGTGTGCTGGTGTGGGTTCTTGGCGTGTGAAATGGCCATCAATTTAAATTATAATTAATGTTATTGTTTTCAAGAATGGAAAACTCCAGCGAACCAAAAGGGTTGAATAGTGAGAGAGAGAGAGAGAGAGAGAGAGAGAGAGAGAAAGGTGACCACCGTCTCGGTACCACCTTGGACCACACAGCGATGTAGTTGGATGAATGAATGGTTGGATGGATGGATGGATGGACTTGTAATAAAATCATTTTACCCTTTCTGTCTGTGTGTGTCTTAGTGTGTGTGTTTCTGAATTTTCCTGGATCTTCTTCTTCATTATCATCATTTTCGCATTGTTTGTTTGTTTGTAGCCAATTTGCTTATTGTTTGCTTATTGTTTGTCGGAGTGTTCGTTTCGTTTCATTTTTGTTCGTTTTCGTTCGACAAGAAAATGATTGCTTGTAGAATGATGGTTGATAGTATCAGGGTCGGAGTTCCTAGTGATGATAATAATAATTATTATTCCTGGCTTTGTTTTTTTTTTGTTTTTTGGAGAATCGAACTCAGCCCAATGATAATTGGTCAATGGTGAGTTCTTCGAAAAAAAAACGGAGCAAGCAAGCAAAAAAGAGCTGATGAGCTGACAGCAGCTCAACAAGTGGTTCGGACGAACCAACGAAACTCTTCTTCTTCTTGTGTGGTTTTTGGACCATTCTTTTTTTTTGTTTTTTGGAAAAGTTCAATTTACGAAAAACCAACAACATATCAAACACGCTGGCCAATAGACTTCGGCCGCCGAATTCGTGTCCGAATTCGATATTTTCGTTGTTGTTTTGTTCTTGGATAGTTTATGTTTTATCATCATCCTGGTGGAGCATGGTAACATTCGGACACATCTACGATGTTGGTGGTGGTGAAGAAGAAGAAGAAGAAGAAGTAGTTAACAATAACAATTTATAATAACCACGACGACTACGACGACCATCTATGAACAACATTCATTTCATTTGATTGCATCTGTTTGCACTAGTTTTTTTTCTGTTGTTATCTGCAACAATTTCCTTTTATTCTTGGCCACCATTTGCCGACGATCCGACCCGACCCGAGCGAACACCACCAACAAGCGTCGGCTCGAAAACTAACAATGCTGCACCACAACCATGGTGTCGTGTCTTGTTGTTGTTGTTGGTTGAAGTGGATCGATGAGGCGTGTTCCCCGTGTGAGTGTTTGTGTGTGTGTGTGTGACTTGGATGTTTTAATCAAATTCTTGCTCTCAATCTATATTTCATGATGATGATTTCTGCTTCTGCTAAAAAGATCTAAATCATAATCATTCGGAATGGAGGTAGGTAGTAGGCAGTTTGAGGCCGTTGATGGCGGCGGCCGCGGCGGCGGTAGTACTTGATAATTTGCCAATGAATGGCTGCTGGCCGGCCGTTGCTCGATTCGACGGCCATATTTTCCGTCTTGTACTATCATGAAATTACGATCATCATGATGATGATGACGACCGAAAAAACGAAGACGAAGAAGAAGATGATGATGATGAAGACAAGCCGACAACAACTACAACAACTAAAACGATGGCTACAACGACCCAGTTCATGCGAAGAATGTGTGTGTGTGCGTATGTTTCGAATCGAAGTCGCTTGTTCTTGTTCGCAATCATTAGCGAATAGGTAGACCTACACACTCGCACACTTATCTTACTGCACCTTGTTTCCCGAGATAGTTATTGTTGGTTGTTGGTTGTTTGGTTATTGTTGTGAAACGAGCCATTTATTACCTTTATATTATTCCACCGTCCCACTACAGATATATATATATATTCACCATCTTCAGCACGATTGTCATTACATTTTTGTGACCCCAAAAAAGAAAAATCATATAAATGTATCGTTCGTTGATTTGTTGGGTCGTTTGCCGAATCGCCGATCCATATCCAACGCACACAGCACATGCTGTTGCTTTTTGTTTCAAATCCGCTTTTGGTTTGGATCCGCCAACCACTTGTTGATTGTCTGCTGGCCGGCAGCTGATGATCATTGATGGCTCATTGATGGCACGATGGTTCCAGGACTCCATGTCCAGTTCAATGATGATGGTCCATTAATGAACCAAATGGTGATCATTCGGGCCAACAACAACAATTAGCAGATTTTTTCTTAATTTTGTTTGTTGGCTTGTTTCGGTTTTCCGGGGGTTTGGTGGCCATCTGATCGATATATTCTTGGCCACACACGTTTGGCCGGACCAGATCACCGCCGTGCTCTGCTGGTTGATTGGTTGGTTGGTTGGTGCCAATGGTTGTGGTGTGTGTGTGTGTGTTTACAAAACACTGCTACAACACGAAGCTATTTCTGGACAATTTCTGGACATTGTTCACAATTAACTTCGAACTTAACCATATTCTTTCGATCTGTTTTGGTCGTCGTTTTTTTTCGGTCGTTTTCGTTTGACGTGTTCAATCTGCGCCTTTTAATTTATTTCCTGAGTATCTGTGTGTGTGTGCGTGCTTGCGTGTGCGTTTGGATCCGCCAAAGCGCGTACCACACCACACCGAGGATGGTGATGATCATCATCGACATGATGATTACCACCACCAACCAGAAGACCAACCAGAAAAAGCCAAACAAAACATTATTGGCTTGAAGATTTATTATTATTATTATTGGAAAGATCTTCGTCTTATTCTTCTTCTTCTTCGTCGTTTTCTGGTTAGTCTTCAACAATAACAAGAAGATAATTATGTTCGATGTTGTTGTGTTCGAAGGAGGCACACCAACACACACACTTACATCTTTCACCGCTGCCGCCGAAGCCATCATCATCATCAATATCATCAACCATCATCGCTAATTTCAAAAAGGTTCTTTTCCTTTTTCGGTATTTCGATGGTTCCTCGATGGTGGTTGGTTGATTGGTTGGTCGAAAATCGATTATCCCAATGTGTTGATAGCCAGAATTAGAGGGTCCACCAGGCTCTTTTTGTGTTTCTATTTCCATTTGAAAAACATGTCTATTTCTATTTCTATGCGGACCAACCAACCGCTCTTTGTGAGTCGGATCAACCGATCTAAGT
>JAOZJS010000444.1:0-33568 GCA_025882695.1 Amerodectes protonotaria | reverse complement strand
ATGATGGTGACATACTGACACCATTGTTGCTGTTCGGATTCAGGTCTGGATCTGGATCCAAACTGGTCGCTGTCTGACATTCCGGTTTTCGTATCCAAAAAGGGCAACAACAACAACAAGAACAAAGCGCCAGGATACAAAATTCATTGGAATTCTGGTATGTTGACAATCCCAAATATCAAGAATCCAAGAGTCACACCCACACCCACACACATGCACGCACACACAATTACCACCGGATACAGCGCAAATACAGTGCGAATACAGTGCACAGCAAAAAATCTTTTCGGACATAGCTTCTGGGCTTGAATACCTGAATACCTTGGTTTGTGAATGGCCCACATCTTCTTGCTCTTGCTCTTGATATGATATCCGGTTTTCAGGAATATCATCAAACCATCACCACCACCATGGTTACCGTCCATCGATGTCGTTTCCGACAGAAAAACGATGCTATCAACTTCATCGTCAGGAAACAAACAATTAAACAATGTGAAACGGCCACGACCCTTATTGGTGTGTTGGAACCCCCCCCCACACAACAATACAATACAATCACCGGACAGAATACAATAGAAAATTTCATGAATGTCAAAAACAATGATGTTGATGATGATGATGATGATGAACATGGAATGCATTTTATTAAATGACAATTTACATATTGTCATTCAATTCAATTCAACAACAATACAATGTGAATCCTTGTTGATATTGTTTTTGTCTCCGTCTTCTTCTTCTTGCTCCGGAACCATCATTCCGGCTTTTGTCTTGGGTGGGTGTGTATGTGGGGTGGGTGTGTCTATGTTTTGCCCTTTGTTGTCGCAATGTATCTTTATTTTTGAATACTTGAAAGTGAGAATCCTGGTTGCAACATGGCAACACTGTTTTGGTTTCCCTGGAAATGATGATGTTTCCGACGTTAATTCTTTGACTGGCATCCAGACAGACAGAAAGCCAGACAGACAGCCAGCCTATAGGAAACTTATTATTATTGTGAATAAATCATCGTCGATTTGATTGTATCATCAATACACGCCCATGGCCACTCCAATGGCCACGCCCTACAATCTTGGCCCCTCCCCCTTAAACCGCCAATAGACAGACCCAAGCAGTCTGCTGAAGAAAGGGAGGGAGATAGGGTAGTACTACTGAAGAGTAGTACTGAAATATGAGTAAGGTAAGATAGAGAGGGCGGGGACTAATAAATTTAGGCTGTACGAGAGCAACGAGAGACTAGGTGCTTTTGCACCGCACAGCACACAAAACGTATGGGCTGTAGAAGATGGGCCAAAATCATATCAATTTCAATTAATAAAGGGAATATCAGCCAGACAGCTCAGCCCACCAAGCGCACTCACTCACTCACACACACACACACACATTGTGGAGCAAAGAAAGTCAGTCGTCTTCGAAATTGACTGTGTGACGTCAACACATCGCCAACCCTAGCCAAGCCCCCTTACATCGTATGAAAATACTTTGTGTGATTTGGCGCAATGGATTTGAACGTGCTCGGATCTCGTGAAGCAAGCAGGCAAGAGGAGACACACACTCCGGAACCAGAATGGCGGTTGTTGTTGTTGTTGTGGTTGACGATATTTTTTTTTGGTGTTCATCCACCATGACACTTCCTTGAGAGAGAGATTCTGAAGAATTTCCGAGGTTTTCGGAATTCTCTCTCTCTCGCTGTGGTCACGGACCATTATCCATCAATTTATCAATTTCATTATTATCATCAGCCAACAACCACCGACGACAACAACAACCAACCATGTTTGGCACCATATCCTTCATTGTTTATTTATACACACACAAGCATGCACAATGTGAAATGTACCGTATACCGCTTGAAAGGGTTACCTTACTCCATGCTAAGGGTGGGTTAAATGGAAACTTAGGGGCGGGGAGCGGGGCAGGCAGGTACGACGTTTGTGAACGGCCCTGGTACCTGAGTTTGGTCTAAGGGGGGGTGGGGCTTTGGATTGACGACCTAAATGAAAAAATATTGTCTGGATGGCTGGCTGGCTGACTTTTCGTTGAAAATTCGTTTTTCCTAGCCTTGTCTAGATTGTCTAGATGTGTATATTTTCGTTTTTTGGTTGGTTGGTTGGTTGGTTGAGAATACCACACACACACAGTTGGCGAATCCACATTTTCGGTTTCAGTTGGCGCCCATATTCAATTTTTTCTTTTGCAAAAACCGAAAGAGAGGGAGCGATAGGAAGATGACGAAAATCCAAGAATTTTACGCCATATTTCCCATTGCACAGTGAATACACTATGCAATTAAACCTATTTTTTTTCGCTCGCTTGAAGTCTCTGTGTGTGCCTGCTAAATGGAAGTCAGCCAGCCAGCCAGCCAGCCAACCAGCCTGAAGAATCCACATTTGAAATGTGTTTTTGGAGTGAAAAAACCCGTGAGATTTGCTTGATATTTTCGCGTCTCTCGCTCGCTCCCTATCGCTCCCTGATACGTGCTCTTTTTGTTTCTGGTGGTGGTGGTGGTGTTTTTCAACAATCTTCAGCAGCACCGCCCGAGAAAACGAAGAGAGCGAGCGAAAGCGAGAGCAAGAGCGAGAGAATCAAACATCTCAAGATGAGAAAACGAGAAACAAAATAAAATCAAGAAGCTAATTTAGTTTGACTTATTTTAGATGTTTCAATCATCATTATCATCCACATACACACACCAGCACACACACACACGATTCGTTCACTTCTCTTTTTCCTGTTTTCACTTAAAGTTATTGGCGCTTTGGCGCCATTCTGGTTTCATATTTTTTTTGCTCGCTCTCGCAGGCCTATCGCGAATAAGTTGGCTGTAAAATTTTTCTAATTTTGCCACAATTTTTGCCTCTCTTGGCTCCCTCTTGTTGGTGGTGGTGGTGGTGATGGTGTTGGTGTATTCTCTTCTGGCTTCGATTCAGATATATTATTTAGAAATTCAAAAATTCAACAAAAACCCCAAAACCATTGGCATTTGGCTTTGATTTTCCACACACACACACACACACACACAGCTAGCTAACAGCTAACTAGTAGCTGAAGCTTGGAATTCTATTTTTACCCTAAAAAAAAATTTTCACTTAAACGATTTTTAGCCCACACACACCCACTTGCCAGCGTACCACCAATCATCCATCGTTCATCATCGTTTGATGGACTTTTCTTTCATTCATTTCATTTCAAAAATTGATGGCGCCCTATCTATAGACCCCATTCATTTAATCAAATAATCCCGCCCTTGGTCACTCCCCTCGCCGAAAAATAATAATTTTTCGAGCCGAATCAGCAAAAAAAAATTTGCCGGGTATCTTCTTCGCGGGAAAATGATAAATAAACAATTCACCATTGGGATTGGGCTTCAATTATGAATTATGAATTATCCCCATTAACCCATGATGGACGCGATGGCCCGGGCGTGATGGCGCCATTATTGTACGTGTGTGGCAACAAGGATCGTTTTGGCCCACGGAAACAGCCCACGAAAGAATTTCCGAGACGCCAACAACAAGACTTGAACAAGAATTTCTATCCATTTTCAATTGATACTAATTACCACAATTACAGCATCAGAATGAAAGAAGAAATCAAGCAAGCAAGCAAGCAAAAAGCAAAGCGAAAGCAAAAAACGAGGAGCGGGCGCCATGGAAAAAAATTGCCAAAAAAATCCATGTTTTTCATTTTCAACAAAAATAAAAAAATATAAAATTTTTCAGATTCTCTCACTTTCTCATTCTCTCTCTCCGTCAGGGTGTGTGTGTCTGATTTCCATAGAAAAATTCCAACATTCCGTTCATCTTCAATCATCATCATCGTCGTCGCGATTCTAGCCAGAATGTGAATGTGGATATAATGATCAATTCTTGTTACGACACTGACGTTTTTGTGATGTGATTTCATCATCGTTATTCTGTTGACAATAATGATAATGATGATGATTGTCACCCCAACGATGACGTCGTCGTGTGTGTGCGAGAATCAATTTTTCAAGTATAAGAATCCGCTCTCTCTCTCTCTCTTTGTAGTGCGCAACAACAACCAGAAATTGTTAGGATATGTGATTTTGTCTTTATTTGTTAAAAAAAACGGAAAACTGAAAATTTCAAACCTCTTCGAAATCTTGCACGTAGTACGCACGTAGCGAACTCGAACGCGCATGCGCCAACCGCACGCTCGCATACCATCCATCCATCAAGGGTTTTCGTGGGTTGCAATCAACCATACGGTATTTGCGGATTGAAGGATGGCGTTTAGGGAGAGAGGGGGCGAGACTTCTTGAGGAATTTCTTTCCCCTGTTTATTTCTTTGGTGGGCGGGGACAAGGGGAGGGGTTGGACTATCGCCCAATGGACATATACAGAGACTCAGTCAGTGGAGGAGGTCAGTGGGTTTTGGGGGCGTAGAGAAGAGAGGATTAAGTGGAGGGGAGGGGGGGTTCAGCGCTGTTGTAAGCGATTTCTTCCCAAAACGGTAAAAAAACATTATGATATCATGCGGCCAATGACGCCTAACTGTCTGCCTATCCTTGGGCTTGGTGGACAGAATTGGTTTTTGTTTTTTTCGAGGATGGTATTTAAAAATACCACCGCCTCCGCCTACAACCTCCGCCACCGCCGAGGCCGCATCAACCAACCCAAACATACAAACACACATCATCATATCAACAACATGAATCTTTGATGGTGTATGTTGTTGTTGGTTGGCTGGTTGGTTGTTTTTGTTTTGTTTTTTTTCGGTTCAAATATATTATAAATCTACATGCACACACGCACGCATTTCAACATCGAAATTCAACCAACAATGATGCTGTTGTTGATAAACGTGTGGCGTCTTGATGGTGCAACCAAAATGTTGGCGCCCAACATCGATGGCTGCTTATGCCGATGATGATGATGGAAAAGGCATCCAAACACACATCGCGATGGTTTAGGATGTGCGGATTTCGTCGATGTTTTTCTGTTTGGTTGCAATATACGCGGCGTAAAGGGTGTGTGTGTGTGTGTGTTAGTTGGCTTGTAGACCAGACAGAAATGGGCGATGATAATTTTCGAGGATGTAGGTGTTGGTTGGTTGGTGGTGGTAGCAGTAGACATTGAATCATTGAAAACATAAGCTAACTACCACAAGCATCAAGCATCTTCATCATGATGATGATCAACAACATCATCCATCCATCCATCCATCCATCCCTACACTCAACAAGTATGGCTGGCTGACATTATTCTTCACAAGAATCCATCATCAAGGCGACTAGTGGAAAAGTATAAATTCAGCCCCGAATCCGCCGAATCTTCTTCAGTGTCTTCAATTGTGAACGGAATCAACAGTGCAATTGTCTCCGGTTCGTCGGTGTGTGTGTTAAGTGCCTTGAATTCAATAGTGTGTGTTGGTGCCCGTCCGTTGTGTACGTGTCCGAGATATTATGTAAGTGGATGTGGGTGTGAAAGTGTGTGGGCGTGGATATCCGTTGGATCATCCGTCGGAAACTTTCCGGATTAATCTCTTTCTCTCTTTTTTTTCCAGCTTAAAAAACCAAAACCAAATCCAATAAATAAAATGGCCTCCCGTGGTCCTGCATACGGCCTTAGTGCCCAAGTTGCCAATAAAGTGAGTGGTTGTTGGTTGTTTATGTGCTTCTTTTTAAACGAAACCCGAATGGTGGGTGTGTCTGAATGGGTGACCTGCCACGCCCACCACTCGGTTCAGCTTATATAACACGCCTATTTGAGCATTTACTTGCTCTGGCCCGGTGATTTTCCCAGGGACATCCACATGGATCGATCGATTGACAATACGATTTATGTCCCTGTGTATCCTGTGTGCTTCACCATCACAGTAGCAGCAGCATCAGTGTAATCTGGCCACAAAAAGCAATAGTTTCCGAGCATATAAATTTCAATTGTTTGTAAACTATTGGTTGTGGCCAGGTAGAAACCATGATGATGCACATCAGCCAGCCAGCCAGCCAGCCAGCCAGAATTTGGCTTTTGGCTAGCTGGCTGGCTGGCTTTTGGCTTTTCGCTTAAGCTTTTTAGCTTTCCCTTAAAAAATATCCAATTTACAAGTAGTATGGTTAAGCGGCGGCCGGTTCGAGCTCCCGAAAACCGAGCAACCCGAAAATCAAGCGAACAAACAAACAAGCGAAGAAGTAGACCAAAAATAAATCTACATTGCCACCGTCGTTGCCGTCGTCGCGTTTTGCTTGCTTGTCTTTGCTTGGAGATGATGTTCCCTTGTGTGTGTGTGTAGGAGTGATGCTTGTTATATTCTCGTCGTCGTCGTTTTTGTTGTTGTTGTTGTAGTTTTCCGAAGTTATTCTTGGCACAAGAACCAGTGTATTTCCTTGGAGAGAGCGAAAAAAAAATCTAACAACAAACGCGAAACCTCGAAAATAAATTAAAACCGAAAACCGAACCAACAATCTATATTTGTTGTGTTGTGTTGATGATGATATAACGCTCTCTCACCATTGCTGCTTGTCTTCACCCACCATCCAATGATATATAGACATACACAGATGTGGGTGTGGGGGCGTGGGCGTGTATGCGGTTGGGCGTAATCTTATATTCCATTGTGTACAGCGTGTGTGAGAGGCTTGCGATTGGCTTGAATCCAACAACAAAAAAAACTAACCACAAACCACAATACACTGGTGTTGTCGTTCGAATACCATTACCATTACCATTGACGCCCGGCACATTGGCGTTATCCAGGCGTATAATAATGATAATATTGCAGCAGCCAGGCTCCGCCTCCCCTGCCTTCCCCTGCATGCTCCGCCTCTCCCCCTCATTTGCCTATTTATTAAATTTGAACGAAAACGATTTTGATTTCAATATTTTCGGGATTCTAATTTAAATATTTTCTCGGTTTTGATTCCATTCTGATTCAGATCGCCAGCAAACGTGATCCACAGCTTGAAGCTGAAGTGTTGGGATGGATCGAAGCCGTTCTCGGTGAACGCCTACCATCCGGTCCATTCGAAGAGGTGCTTCGTGATGGTACCATTCTTTGCAGGTTGGTTGATGGTTCTTACATTATCATCATTATTGAAAATGATGAAATTTGCATAAATAACCACACCCACTTACTATGTGACACGCCCACTGCCCTCCCCCTTTTAGATTAATGAACAAACTTAAACCGGGCGCCATCCCAAAGATCAACACCTCTGGTGGCCAATTCAAGATGATGGAGAACATTAACAAATTTCAGAAAGCCATCAAAGAATACGGTGTGCCAGATATTGATTGCTTTCAAACGGTGGATTTGTATGAAAGACGTAACATACCACAAGTTACACAATGCATTATGGCCCTGGGACGAACCGTAAGTTTTCCGGATTTCCGGTTCCGGATTAAGATTTCGTGGATTACTTAATCCGCATCCATTTTTTTCGTTCTTTTGTATTTTTTATTTTCGCCCCTCCCCCTTCTCAAAAAAATAACTAGTGCTATTTGCATCCTGAATGGCCAGGTCCATTTTTGGGTCCTAAACCAGCGGACGAGAACAAACGTAATTTCACACCAGAACAATTGCGTGCCAGCGAAGGTGTTATCAATCTTCAATATGGTACCAACAAAGGTGCCAATGCTAGCGGCATGAATTTTGGCAACACTCGTCATATGTAACTTGTTCACCAACAACAACAACAACAACATTTTGGTCAGTGTGTAGTCAGTCTCAACCTAGTCAGAAAGAAAAAACAAACACGCCCACACACACACACACACATGCACACTCACACACATCCAATCACTTATGCGAACAATCACAGCACAAACGAAAACACGCACCTCCCACTATTACTAATAATAATAATATTATTATAGGGCTAAACCTACAGCAGCAGCAGGACATCTATATAACCAACCAACCAACCAATCACCGTTGTTGTATTCGTCCTATATTACTATTACTATTACACACACATGCAAACACGCACTTCAGGTTGCCTAAACCACGCCTATAATGAACCTATATTACAACAACATGATTATTATTAAAAGCCAAAATATAATCAATGATGATGAGGATGATGATCCCTCCAAAAATGACATACTACAATCAATTTTCTATAATATTCTTATCTATTTGTTTTACCTCTATCTCTCATGCCATGCTCGCTTGTCTATTGTGTCTTGTCTTTATTTCACGTTTCTCTCTCTCTTTACCTCTCTCTCTCTATCTCTATCTTTTTCTTCTGTCTTTAATTATTGATTACATATTGATGATTATTGATTAATTATTGAATTGAATGATGATGTTGTTGTTGATTTATATTACTGAAAATTACTGAGAAGTTTACTTGAACTGGGCGGTTCTTCTTCTTCTTCTTCTTCATCTGGCCACGCCTCCCATCTCTTCCTGATTGCTGATTGGTTGGCTGCTTGAAAAGAAAAATCGAATGAACCACGCCCTCGTTCATACCTATAATATTGACCCTATAATAATATTGTTGTTCATGCAAATGTCGTATGCAACACGTGTTGTGCATAATGATGATTTGAATAATAGTATGCTAATATTAATAATAATGATAATAATAAAATCATCTTAGAACGCTTCTTCTGATGGGGCGCCCGATGCCCAAAATCGTATCAATTTTCTTTTTGCTAAAAAAGTATTATTAACAATTCTCTTCGAGAAGAACTTTTAAGAGAGATTTGTAGGCGTGTAAACCTATATAAGAACCAGCAAGGGCGGAGCCACAACAAAAAATGCTTTTTGCTCATTGAATTTATTCAGGAAATGAATGAATGAATGAAACATAGAACAGACAGACAGACAGACAGACAATCCGAAAAAAAGTATCTTCATTTTATCAGTATTTGGTTTCCACTCCCATCCTTCTCTCGTGAAAAACAACGAAAAATTTATATGTATGTATGTTGGCGATGACAAATTTGAGATGAAAAAGTTTTTCTTTTCAGGAATTTTTTTTTTGGAATTTGTGTAGAGAGGAGGGGGAGAGGAAATTGAGGGGGGGGGGAAATAGGAAAAAGGATTCCAAAAGGAAAATTTCCAGGAACATCAACTGAACTGAACTGAATGAATGAATGAATATGATATGTTGCCCGAGCAAGATCATATAATGAATGGATAAAGTAAAATGTGTGTGTGTGGGCGGGGACTAAAAGTTTTTGATCCGATATGTGAGTGGGCGTGTATGCTTGGGTGTGAGTGTGGGTGTATCTCGATCACAAACTGGAAAAAATCGGTGGGAGGACAAGGGGAGAGGTGAATAGGCAGGGAATCAAAAGGGGTTGATAATGATGATGATCATGGTGATGATTATGTTTCCATAAAATAAGGTCGACACCGGTACGTACTTTACGTTGGGTACACAATTGACCAAGGCCTACACTGTACCTCTGGTCCTTGTTAGCATATATGATGTGGGCGTATGCATGTGGGCGTGTACCGTCTCATAGTGTTACATAGTGCTAGTGTTGTTATAATGATGAAATTATTAATCTAATACGATTGGACTATTAATCAATAATTGATAATGTTTCAATGTTTTTTGTTCTGTCTCTGTCTCTGTCTCCGCCTCCGCCTCTCTCTCTCGCTTGCTCACTGGCAATCATCAAACTCTTTCAACACCAAACAATGATCTTATTCTAGTGTCAAGGTAGCTGTCCATGTTGTTTGGCTGCTGCTGTTGTTGTCGCTGTTGCTGTTGCTGTTGTGCGTAGTCTCCGCCCACATGAAGACGACGATAATAATGATGATTGGAATACGAGCCATTGTTAAGCTGCTGTTGTGGCTGTTGTTGCTGTTGTTGCTGCTGTGGTACAACATTGGCTCCACCCATCACATCATTACTCATCGCCATTGGATTGACCAGTATGGATGGCATTGGTAGCCCGCCTCCTTGGTCATCATCATCATCATCATCATCATCATGATGGCCAACCAAAACATTGCGTGCGCCTCCTGCTTCTTGGCTTCGGTGTTCCACATCATTAACATTATTCAATAGTAACGATGCTGTTGAATGATTTTGTCCTCCGTTTGCAATAATCATTTGCGATGGTTGTTGATGATTATGATTATTATAGTAATCCATCGGATCCAATGGTGAATCATTGATCTGGATCACTGGTACCGTATCATCAATCAAACCATTTGGTTGGCCATGGTGGTTCATGTTCATGTTGTTCATGTTGTTCATACCGTTTCCCAAAGCCGATCCATTCATGGCCATTGTTCCGTTTTGACGGAATTGTTGCATCTCATATATTTTACTTTCTGATGGATTGAAAAAATAGGAGGCGTGGAAGAGTAGGAAGTGGGCGGGACAGGGGGAGGGAAAAATCATTAACATAATTAGAATATCCACACAATCATGATGATGATGGGGTATAATTTCAAACCGCCAAAAAAAAACAAGCGCCCACCGGCCGGCCAACCGACCGAACACACACATACACGGCATACACTTACACTTCTCGGTCTAGAGTTTGTCGGCGAATGATTTCGGGTGCCAGCAGTCACCCAAGCCGGAGCTAAACTTTTAATGGTAAGCGGGAAATTGGCCGCATCTCGCTCCATCTCTCACTCGCTCCATCTCCCGCTCCCTCTATCTCCCGTTCCTTTAATTTTGTTCCGAAAGCCGAAGCCGGAGCCCGAGAAAAACTCACGGCAAGGACATCTGTCTAACCGAAACATATTTTGCCCGAGAATCCCGAGAATCCCAAGAACCTCGAAAATGGGAACAAAGTGAAGAATTAGAGTAAACGAGAAAGATGATAATGATGATGATGAAGAATCTAGAATATAAATTGGTTCTTTATTTCGTTTGTTCAACGTACCAACGTACGATGGGATTTTGCCAATTAAATTTCAGAAATGGCAAATGAAGCCGAAAATTAAAGATTTTCTTTTGAATTTTTTTTAAATTTATACAATGACGACTAAGACAACGACAATAATAAGACGGCATCGGCAGAAGCGGCTAGGGAGAGAAAGCCAAGCAAAGCCAAAGCCAAAGCCAAAGCCAAAGCTAATACTCGAATTTAAAATTCAAACTAGTAAGTAGTTGGGAAAGGAAACACACCAAATCTCCTCCAATTGTGGAGACGAGAGAAAATTCGAAGATTCGAAGAAAATCGAAAACTAATCACCCACCACCACCACCAAACACCGTCATTAGTGTGGCCGCTTTATAATTCCACAAAATGGATTGATTGATGGATGGATGGATGGATGGGAAAAGACAAGGGGAGGAAAAGCCGAAATTTCCAAATTCAGGATTCTGGATTCCGGTTTCCAAGGATTTTTGTCTGGAGGATTCCCTCTTCGGTCCGTTGAGGCTTCCTCTCCTAGGTAATTTCCTCTCTTTGCTTGAGGAGATGTTTGCTTTTTTCCTCGCTCTCTCTCTCTCTGTGTCTGTCTCCTATTCTTGCTTCATTTTTGACCGGAATATCAGACCTAGACAGGAACGGTAAGATCCAGGATTCTTGGAACAATGGAGCCCGAGACAAGATAAAGAGCTGAAAATGATGAGGAGAACAAATGCCAAAGGAATTCTCTTTGTTATTCTCGTTGTTATATCTCGAATACTACTGGCAAGACAGCTCCAAGTATCGCGGGCGTCTGAGAGATTGGCTGTTTTCCCAAGCAAATAACGAACAATAAGAAGCAGAAGAACAATAGCTGGGAATAGCTTAAATCCCTTGGATCTCCATCAGCACACACACACACACAATTCACTTCAATTCAATTCAATTGGCTTCCACGATCCAGCCAATACAATGGGGATACATTGATGAAGCCTAAAATGATCGCTTTGGGAAGTTCTTCTGGGACGCCAAGATTCAGGGTGGACAATCGTTTTTTTGTGTTGAAACTTTGTATCTTTTTTTTTCTTATTCTGGGTGGATCACAAACACACACACACGCACGCACACTTGAATCGGAATCCAATGAACCCTGGATTCTCTCAAAGGGGATTCTCGGACCGGTTCGCCGGTTTTCTCTCGTGCTGACCAAAGCACAATATTTTTTCACTTTTTTCCGTTATTTTTTTTGTGGAGGGTGAAGCCAGCCAAAGTCTGCCGATCCAGAGAGAGAGAGTTTTGGATCAATCAGAGGATTATGATGGCTCCAGCCGGAGTCGGAGTGTTCCAAAATATTAGGTTCCAAATTCAATATTAACAATGTTAACGATTGATAATAATTGAGGTTTTCGATTGGATTTTGTCAAAAGCTTATTATAGCTCTTATTTTTTTTTTGGTGGTGGCGTAGGCGGGCCAATAAGCTAGAAATGATAAGCTTGATTGTAGCAAATAGCAATTTTTTTGGCCTGCGCCTATTATGCTCCGCCTCCTTCAAAACCTCAATCAGCCCTATAATCACCATGATCATTGATGATGATTGATGAACGCTACGCTACGCGTGGTAAACCACCACCCCACTCATTTGAAGGCGTGGTTTAGCACAGGGTGGCGCCCCCTGGCGGCCGGTTGTGGCATCAACGAAAAAAAAGAGAGTCTCATCACTTACCACGGTTCAAATGTTCTTTTTCGCAAAAGCTGAAAAATGGACACCATTTGAATGCTGAACATAGACAGAATATGAACAAGGCCAACAATGAGAATATAAAGCTACACATTGCAATGTAATATGATGTTCTTGAAACCACGGCGGAGGGGTGTGGCAAGGGGAGGAGTATGAAAAAATGAAAGAAGAGAAACAGAATTTTTGAGTGAATGAAAGATCATTAAGAGGTTAATATTTAGGGCGTTACAAGTGGGTATTAAGTAATCGATTAACCCCTTACCTTCCATCAAAATCCCTATACGGCACACAGCATTCGTTTTCATGGCAACAGACCGTATACAATGGTCCTAACCCCTCATTGGGGCAAACATAATAATTTTTCGAACGTGTCAGATTGGCATTCTCCTCGTGATCATCCGATTCACCCAATGGACAATAGCTGACCGGAACAATGTTTTTGGTGTTGTCATCGGTGGACGATGACGACGACGAAGATGATGATTTGATTCTAGGCCGTAAACCTAAATCATCGCCCCAAGCTTTAGCGTTAACATTCATCAAAAATGTTTGCGGATAATTCACCATGGCCATCGTAAAACATATCGAAACGATGGCCATCAATTTGGCTCCAAACGGATGACGATTGGCGCGAGGCCGGCGGCATCGTCGGAATCTTGGCATCGTCGTTGCCATTTTTTCGTTTGTTTGGTGAAGCTGGATTCAAGCTGGATTCAAACGGGATTCTGGTTTTTTCGAGTTCGGGATACGGTTTTTTTGAACCGGAAGTTTATGTCTGGGACGTTTGGGATTGTTTAGGAAATTGGGGACACACACGCACACAAACACACACACTCACCAACGAAACCAAAAGAACTTGACGTTTCCGCTGTCAGCCACACAATGGTAAACTGGTAATCACAACACACACACACAACGACTAGCTTAATTCAATTACTTACACACACACACACACAAACACACGGGCGCATAAACATCCATTTTAATTTGCCAAATAATTATTCGGGCGTCTGGCTTTGCGGGCTTTTGGAACTTTTAAAAACTGGGCGTACTGGTCATCATCATCGGCGTCGTCGTCGTTGTTATTGTTATTGTTGGCTTGCGTCCATTTCGCCCAAACGGCTTGATACGCGGTCTTTGGGCCCTATCTCCACGGATCCAATTCAAGAATGTGATAGGCTAAAACGTAATGCACAAAACACACAAACCAACCAAATGCATACCACAACCACCACGATTATGGCAATGGCTACATGAAACACAGACATTGATGGTGGTGATGAAGATTCAGCAGTACAGCAGCACAGGGAAACCCAGAATAGTGTGTAACAGTGTGAGTGAGTGAGAGAGAGAGTGATGCAGAATTCAATGTAGGGTAGCATATGGCGGCCATTGATGCTTTTATACGCTTTGTCCGTGTGTAAGTGTGTGTGCCAGCTCCTTCCCTTGTCGTTGGTGTTGGATCTTGTGTTTCCTTATTTTAACTTCTTCTTCTTCGTCTTCGTTTTGTCCAAAATTGTCGTCGCTGCTTTCCCTGTGCTCTGTGGCTCTCCCTCTTGCTTGCTTGCCTGCTTGCCTCCCTTAGTGTATAGCGCATAACGTAAGTGTAAGCGTAAGTGTGTGAGTGTGTGGTGATGTCCCCTCTGACTACTTCTCCATCTTCTGCTTCTGATGTTTTCGCTGGGGCCCGAGTCTAGCCGATTATTGGATGGTGGTGGATAATGGTAACGGCGATGGTTTGGTAGGGGGATGGTGATGGCTGCTTTGTCTGGCCGATCAATCGCCATAAATATCCTGGATTCCAGTTAGAGAGAGACAGAGAGAGAGAGAGGGGGGCTTGATCCTGAGAATCCGGAAGATCCTAAATGAAATCCAAACAGGGTGAACATGGAACATTGGAACGAACAATGTGGTGTAAAAACGATCTAGAGAAGCCAAACGAAAGCAGCAATGATCACGAAACAATAATAATCCATCCACATGACACGAATACAAGCACACACCTACACAAATACTAACACTTACGTTATGCGCAATGTTTTGGGTAATGTCTGTTTGCCCATTTCTCGGTCATTTTGCCTGCATGTATATTTCCTTTGCAAGGGTCTTCGGGGTTGTAGGTTGGATTCAAAAATTTTATGTTCTTTCATATCCATCCTGACAGTGTTAGTTAGTTCAGCAGAAGCTGACGGGGTTCTTCTTCTTCTTCTTATTTTTCGGTGGAAAAACGAATCTTCAAGTCAGGATGGGAATAAGCAAGAGCAACTGAGAGAGAGAGAGGGAAAGTGGAAATAATTTCTATTTTTTTTTGTTTCATTTCGTTTCGTTTTGTGTAAAAAGTTGCAAACGTGGCAAATACACATCGCACAGCCAGCTTACTGTTTCAGTTTGGGATTTCAGTTTTTGTTGTTGTTCGGTTGGATTCAGCCTCTTCATCTCCATCTTCAACGCTTGTTTATGGTCGTTGTCATCATTATTGTTGGTTGTTGTGGAAAACTTTCCGCTTTTCCTCTGAGAGAAGAAGAAGAAGAAGAAGAAGATTTCCCGCCGTTTTTTTCAGTAATTCGTCCATCACTCTCTCTCGTTGCCTCTTCACTTCAAAACGCGTTCATCTTCACTCTTTTTTTTATTTTGTTTGGTTCAAAATCATATTATCTAAGACTGAAGGATTCAAGTTTTGTTTCGCGTTTCGCGTTTAAGTTCCGTGTTTTTGAACGAAACGAAACGAAACGAAAAAAAACGATCCAGAATAAGCTGATGATGCTGTTGATGAGCATAAGGATTGTGTTTGGGCGCCAATCCCAGACAGCCAACAAACGGCGCCACCTTATTGCAATACATATTTGTTTGTAGACACACCCACCCATCCACACCCACACACGTACGCCCAACAACAACAACATTATGGCTTAAACATGCCCCATAAGCTTATCGTTGTTGTTGTTGTTGTTGTTCCCGTTATTGCTTGCTTGAAAATCCTTTTGGGATCGGGATTCATGTTCCGTTCTGTTCCGTTGTTCCTGTTGTGTGCTTATGTTTGTTGTTTGTATTATTATTGTTGTTATTGTTATTATTTGTATTATCCATAATCCATAATCATAATCATCATTGTTTTTTTTTGTTTGGTAGCGACTTTCGAAGCCAAAACTTGAAAATTGAAAAACTGAACATCCTGGCGTGACGCCTACCGGTGTTCCTGTTTCACCAAACACACAGTGTGTTTGGTGTTCGAAAGTATCGACTCAAGTAAATTGAACGTGTCAAGCGCGAGACAGGCCCGGCCCCTTTTCGTTTCATTGCGGCCTATTGGACAGACAGACAGTGTGTTTGTGCAGTGTGATTGGTCAGCCAGTCATAATCGACTCATTGGTAAGCGATGACTGTCAATCACAAGACACGCCTTCGCCACAGTATGACAGCCAATCACAGTGAGCGAGAGATATGGGGGAGGATGGTCCGGAAGATAAATCAGTTGATTAAAAAGTTACATTGGTTGTGTATGGTCGGCATTCTTCAGAAGTCTCGAAGAGGAGGTTTGAAGATCTTTGCAACACACTGGAAACTTTTCCATTGTTGAATGGCATTGTTGTTGTTTGTCTTAAATCTCTAAATCTCAAAATCTCAATCTTAAACACTAATTAGCATCGGATCCATGATACCACTCTTATGATCATGGCGCGATCATAAGTGAGTGTGGACAAGTGTTTTTTTCGGCAATGTCGTTTTGGCGCCCGTTGAAGTACATCCACCCACACCACATTCGACAAGTGCCTTGACATTGAACGATACAAAAAATGTATCCTTGGATTTGGATATACTGGATACTGGATACTGGATATTGGATTTTTGGATATGTGGATATTGGATGTTGCAATCACCATCATCATTAAGTGGTGGTGGAGGGCGGGGCGAGAAGGGTGGGGAATCATTCGGACACCGCCCCCTCCCCCCACAAAAAAACACCAAACCAAACATGTGTGTTGTGTGTATGGTGTGTTAGGGATATAAAAACCTATGTTGCCGGATGGTGGTGATGGTGTTATAATTGCATCCCATCAACAGTCGATTTGAAGGGGTTAATCATCATCATCATTATCATTATCATTGTGGTCTTGATCGTTGATAGTCGTCGTCGTCGTTGTCGTCCTCGTCTGCTAAATTTAGAACATTGTTAACACTTTCGCTTGTTCAATTTTTGGACGAAGTGGTGGCTTGGTGTGTGGCTGTGTGTGTGGCGCCTTGATTCTTGAATCCCAGCACTAAAAGCTTCTACGTGTCGAAATAAATCACTTGATCATCATTTGTTCATTAATTTTGTGCTCGTGTGTCTCTCTCGCTCTCTGTCTCTGTGTCTGTGTGTGTTTCCTTAATTACTGAATATTGAGTTGAGTTTGTCGGTTGGTTAGTTGGTTGGCTGCCGAATCGCGCCCGGATTCTGCGGTTGATTCGCGCCCAAAAATCTTTTGAAAGAAGATCGACATTTAGCTATCACACACACATTGCATGAAATTCGTTCCGCGTACTTCACGTAGTGCCAAGTTCTGTGCCTAATTTTAAAAATACCACACACTTGGCTGTTGTAGAACCCTCGACAAGGTCAGCAAAGTACACACGGTGGTGAAGATGGCTAGAAAAATGTTCCCGATTCCATCATCCTCATCATCGATCTTGGTGGGCGTAATGTCCATGATATTCTACTACTTCGTCTTCTTGTTGTTGTTGGCGGCGGAGGGCCAAGCGACGGGGACCACTGCCCGAAGCACTTCGGATCCATCTTCTTCAAACGAAACCATGTTTCCCATATTGTTCGAATCAATCATTTCCGCTGATCAATGGTCATTGATCCAATGCGAAACAGATGATGATTGTGGCCAGATCATGAATTCAATGTGTTTGGATGATAATTGTCATTGTATTGTGAATCATCGAATGAAACAGCTTTATGTTTGTGAACCATTTCGTTGTGAGAATGATTCTCAATGTAAAGAATGGGATCAACATATGGTATGCAATGTCCAACTTGGCCAATGTTCCTGTACCGGTGGATATCAATTCAACGATTTGGATCAAAAATGTCGTCGGCTCAAACCGAACATGTCCTGGTTTTTGGTCGTATCATTCTTGCCATTGATTTTGGTGCTATTGTTTTGCCTAAGCTGTTTCCGGTTGGCACTAAGCGGTCAAAACAACAATCCGTATAAAACTTGGCATAACAACAATAATAATAATAATATTTGACACGAAAACCGTAGAATCCTAAAACCCAGAATCCTAGTATCCCGAAATCCCGGACATCATCATCATCATCATCATCGTTGCTCGCTGATATTGGTGGGCCAATGAAAATCATTCCAGTGATCATTCCCATTATTCACAACACACACATTTACAATGCATTTTGCACACGCCCACACACACACAAATACCACCATTACCATGTAGATTGAATATTCTATTGAATATATTCTATTGATCTATTGCCCACACCCACACCGACACGCCCACACACACCATAAATAAATGACATTCAATATTCAATATTTATATTTATATTATTATTATTAATTTATTTATTTATTACATAATTCATATATTTCTAACTGTTTGTCTGTCTGTCCATTTGTCTGTCCATCCGTCCGTCTGTCTGTCCGGCATATCATGTTTTTGAATGGCAATATGATTGATTCACGCACACAATTGCGGCAATCCCCCCGTTCCATCTCCATGATGGTTGTTGCTGTTGGTGTTGGATCATGTCCCGTTATCCCGTTGTCCCGTTACACACATGTACCCAGATTCTTGAAGAAGCAGGAGAAGACCAAGAAGAAGAAGGAGGATTGAACGATGCATCCCACGGACATCCTACGCCCAGGCGCCCACTACATTTTCCATTCTTTCTTTATTTATCTTCTCTCAAATGTCCCACGAGAATAGATGGTACTTGACTAACATATCACAAACACCTTCTTTGGTCACCGGAGATTTAGGCTCTTGGTTTTGATCAATCTCTGCACGGGGATTTAGATTGAACGAGAATTGCACCAATAATCTGGCCACACATACACACAAATAGCCAAGGGACAATTCAGTGCGATGAACCGAAGATCCAAGAAAGGAGAGAGGAGGAGGAGGAGGAGAAGAAGAAGAAGAAAGAGACCGAAGAAGAGACAAAAAGGGTTAAAAATTGTATTGTACTAATTTTCATGGAGGGATTTGCAAATTGCTACATTTGTATCGATCGGTTTGGCTACATTTTAGTATCGAACGGATTCAATGTGTATACACAAATGTAGCCAATCGATCGATCAATCAATCAAACTAATTGAATTTTTTGGTGGCCTTTTTGAACGCACACCACGCCACCACCGCCATCTAGTGTTCTAGAATGCTATTACCAGTGGAAAGTCTGTGTGTGCTAATATTGCTATGTGCTAATAATGCTATATAGCGATTCGTCGTGTAGTCTCATCTTTCAGTCTTCATCATTTTTTGGTTTGTTTGTTTGTTTGTTTGTTTGCTTGACACAACAGTGTGCTGCTACTTTTGCTTTATGCTTTGTGATGTATGCTTTCGTCCTTGGAATGAGATGAATTATGATTGGTCAATTTGTTGGATGGACACTGTCCACTGATTGACACATTGTTTACGTAGCATAACTATCGTCTCGCTAAAACAAGGAGGACGTTCGTATGGGGAGGCTGAACCGATGCGCAGCGTGAGCAGTGCAGTGCAGTACAGTACAGTGCAACAATGCAGCAATGGGAGTAGCAATGAGACTGTCAAGCTTGATCAGCCCACAGACTGGTAGACTGGTAGGTAGTACTTACTTGAGTTCAGCTTTGATCATCCTCCAAGCCGGCGTTATCAGAAAACTGTTCTGCCCATAAGATTTGTAAATGATGGATGGTTGGCTAACGCAAATCAATTCCAGCCAATCATGTAGCACGTATTGGTTTAGGCCCAAACAAATCAATGAACGTAGCTTGATGTCCATTGCACAATCACCGTGGGTTGTGTTGATCAAGGCGATCGATCGGAAAAGCAAGTCCAACGGGGACAAAACCCGGGCGAATTCGTCCAACCCGAACGTTTTGGTCAACACCAATCTGGAGTAGACAGATTTGAAATCTGAATTGGTACAAGCATTTGAAATCTCTTCGATGATGGTCCACGGGTGGATGGTGAAAAAGTAGCTCTTCTTCAGATCATAGCCGAATATTGCTTTCAAGGCTGAGCACAGTTTCCCTCGTACCAGATCATTGATGAACGGCACAATACGATCATCGCCGGCAATACAATAATCCTGCTTGTGTTCGTTCAAAACCTC
Source organism: Amerodectes protonotaria (assembly GCA_025882695.1). Taxonomy (NCBI): domain Eukaryota; kingdom Metazoa; phylum Arthropoda; class Arachnida; order Sarcoptiformes; family Proctophyllodidae; genus Amerodectes; species Amerodectes protonotaria. The sequence goes on along the minus strand of JAOZJS010000444.1, from coordinate 13,709 downwards.
CACAAATTTGGCCGGAAACCAACCAATACGGCCATCCAGTTCGCCAATCCAACAATGTTCATCCTTCTCGTTGATTACTGTAAGAATATCGTTTTGCCTGAATGTAAGCTCATCCGGATCATCTCCCGGAAAATCAATCAACGCTTTAGCATGACGTCTGTACGGCCTAAGCCTAATGGCCAGATCTTCTCGGTGGTCAACTTTGTCCACATTATCATAATCCGGATTCAGGTCGTATTTCAGTTGAGGATCGTATGCTTGAAAGTGTTGGGCGATGGCCACTATTGCTTCATGTAGCTTCATGATCAAGGCTGTTTGTTTGATGTTTTTGTTTTTGATCCGATCTTGATCTTGATCACCGTTCTCTTTCAGTTTGGTTCGTTCCAGCAGATGATCCGCACCGGTTTGTGGATCATAATGGTACAGTTGGGCCGGTAGATTCAGATTGGACACAATATTCTTGCCACTTTTCCATGCGTACATGATCTTCTGGAGCGATCCGAACGAGTTTGTCGGTAGATCCGATAGGTTGTTGAAGAATTCCTTGGAATCCTGGCAACATTCCAGCGGTTTGGTTTCGATTATCAACAAACCGATTATGATTTGCACCAATAATATTGGCCCTTCGAAAAAATACAGATCCCAGATTGCGAACAAAAGCTTGCTGTTCCGAACGAAACCGGCCAACAACGATGAAAACCAAATGGATGCGACCAATTTGAATTCAATATCATGTTTCAACAAAAGCCCATTAACGATTGGACAACATTTGGCCATAACCAAGGTGATGATCTCGATCAAATTCTGTACGTTCAATTCACGGGTGATCTTCAACAAAAGCCAAAATGCATCCTCTTCCGGGCAGACCAGCAAAAGATGGGCACCAATCAGCGAAACATTCAATTGATTCAGATCAATGTTTTCGTTTAGGTTGGTCTTCTGATACCACTGAATGATGCGCAATATCCGCCTCAAACGCTGTGAACACGGCGAATCCGGATGGTTGAAGCAAACATTGTCGGGTAAAACCTGAAGGATTTGTTGCATCGTCAGTGTACGTTCATCCGAGGACAGATCCAAAAGCTGCGTATAAGTCCATTTGCTTTCGATCTTCAACACCAATGCTTTGCTGAAACGAAGCCAAAAAAATGGCCTCAGCTCATTGGTGATACTGGCCAAGATCATCTCTTCCAATTGTGGTACACGTTGAATGTCGGCATCAAACTGTGACAAATCCAAACAAGATGATGGTGCCAATTTTTCATATTCATTCTCCAAAAATTTGATCCATTTGGATTTATTTTCGATGTAGATTCTTTCATCCTCATCATTTTCTTCTTGTGGATCAACTTTGGACACTTGATGGTGGTTGGCTTTTACCTTGAATCCATATTCGTCGCATACGAGATCATCATCTTCATCATCACGTTCACGGGATCCATTTGTCAACAACGATGGATTCAGATGATAGAATGGGCTTCCAAACGGCAATTTTTTTTGGGACATTCTTCTTCTCGTTTTCCACCGTCGTCCTCTCGCTTGCAAGCGATTATTCGCGAATGACGCGCGTTGGCTTGGTCGTCGTCGACAGTTGTTGTTGGCAGTCTGCTATTCTACTGATTGCCGTTGCTACCGTTGTTACTGTTATTGTTGTTGTCGCCATTCCAAGAATGATCATAGTAGTTGTTGATCAAACTAAATTAGTGTCGTTCGCTGGTTATTGTCGTTCATTTTCTCAATGACGTGGACCATTCGCCGCTGCCATTGCGAATAATAATAATAATTATATAGCGGCCCAATGATGAACACCACTGGCAACTTGGCTGATAGATAACGTTTCCTGTATGGCGCGTATATGGCGCCCGTTTGGCCGCTTACAGGAAACACAATATATAATTGAAAATCCAAATGTATACTACTAACAGCGCCAGTGTAAGCGTGTAATAGTGTGTGAGCTTTCTGAAGCTTGAAAATTGAAGTTGTTGTTGTTGTGAAAAAGTCCACCAGATGGCGCACTGTAATACTCACTCATCGCTGTATAACAGCTTGAAAATTGTTTTGGTTGTGAAAAAAGTCCACTAGATGGCGCTGTAGCACTCACTCATCGCTGTATAATAATAACACACACTGTGTGTTTTGGCTCCATTTTCCTTTGTTTGGGCTTTACTGTGTTTTTGTGGTTTTTTGCTGTTTTTTGGTGTTTTTACATTTTGGCTTTCATTTCATACGTTGCTAGTTTTTAGTTTTTGTTTTTTCCGTTTTTTAGATTCAAATTCCAACAGCACAAAAATGTCTTTGCAAGAGAATATTGAAGAATATTCTAGAAATCAGGACAGATTGAATTCGATTGCAGATGAAATGTTGCAAATTGTTGACAATATTCGTAAAAGTTTGCAATCAGACTATCAGCTTAAAGATGATCAACAAATGCGACCGGAACTACAAGACGAACAGCAACAACAACAGAAGCGACGACAACCACCACAAAATCCACACGAATTGCACAATTGTCCAACATTTTCGCTTACTATGGACAGTATGACCGAAATACCATCAACCTCAACCATTCTAAACCAGAATGTCAGCAGTGTACCAATGTCGTTTGATGATGGTTCTCAAACCATACCCATTGTTCAAGAAACTAGTGCTGAATACCGGATTCAGGAAAAAGATCATATTAAACCGGTTTATTACCGTGAAGATGATGGTCGTTACAACAGTTCCAGACGAACATTTATTTCGATCATCAATGATGACCAACGTGTTAATCCTCGAGTGGCTGCATTGCGTAGAAAGAATCATCAGCTTAAAACCGAGTTGGAAAATTATCAATTTACATTGGGAGTAATAATGACTAAATATCGTGATACTGTCTCCGAATTTTTGAACAATTCGGAACAGAATCAATCGGCAATTCTGACTGAACAGTTAAAACAGGAACGTTTGGAAAAGCAAAAAGAAATCATTGAAATGGTTGATCAAGTTGTTAAATCGATCAAATTTTACGAAACAAGAATTGCACCAAACTATGAAAATATCCGTTTGAATCAAATGGAATTGTTATCATCACTCAAAGCGGAACATGATGGACTGGTGGAAGTTACACAGATAGCCAAACATTTTGGATCGTTGTTGGATCGTCCTGATGCTACATCAACACCAAAACCATGCGAGGATACCGCCAATAATGATGATGATAATAATGATGGTGATACTAAAGAAAATGACCAAGTCTCCGTTGGACCATCCAATGCTAACACCCAACAACCAAATGAATGAATGATGATGATGATGATGACCAAAACTAGTCAATGATTACATAACCAAAGCACAACAACAACAAAAAAAAAACACAATGCTCACTCAGTCAGTCAGTCAATCAGTTCCCGTTGTTGTTTTCTTTGTTGTTGTCACATTGTTTTTTTTTTATTATGAATTTATATTTTTTTACTAATGATAATAATTCTAATTCTAATTCTAATCATCATCCTCAATAAAATTCACATCATTGTAATTTAAAATTTTTATATTTTCTGAATTCTCATCACCACCATCAATCAATCAATCAATCAAATCATGTACGTTGTTTAAGGACGGCCCCCGGCCTCATTTCCGTTATAGTCCCACTTCCCCTGTAAAGCAATGAAAGCGGTCCTTTCAGCACATCTGGTGGCCAAATGTGTGTGTCATCTGGTGTGAGAAGGATACCTATCTTGGATACGAGAATATATATCATGGATATATGGTCGGGGTGGTGATGTGGTGGTGGTGGTGATTTATCGTACCCTAAGAATTATTATTATTATTATTCTTCTTGTTATTATTGTTGGCTAAATACAAACACACAATCAACACAACCACAATATGTGTGCGTTGATGGTTGTTTGTTGTTGTCGAATGATTTCCAAGAATAGACTACCAGAATAGAACCAACCAGCCAACCAATCAAACAGCCCGAATCCGGGAATAGCTAGCTATTCTGGTCGTGGTAAGCAATATCCACACTCTCTAGTGGATCTAGCGACTAGTGACTAGTGGCTAGACTAGCGACTAGTAGAGTCTTCTGGTAGAATTGTTGGGCGTCAATGGGCGTCCTATATCCTGCGTACGGTTTTTGGGGATCCTCATCCTCATCCACAACATCATCATCATTATTATTCGCCATTGTTTGATCATGCAAAAGTGTTAATCAAACTAATAATAATGATGATGATAATAATCAACGGTTATGATCCACATTTCTCTCGTTGAAGGTTTATTGCACACCACCAACGGCAACGATATACGACAACACAATATATTTTTTCATTACGTTTTGTTTGCCCAACAACATTGTCGTGGGCGCTCGCCATAGTTTTAGGCAAACAAACAAACACCACCGACGCCAACCAACATCATGCTTGCAAGTGCAGACGCGTGTGAACCAGAAGATTGATAGATCAAGATCGAGAGAGATCGAGATCGAGAGCGGCAGCGAGATTGAATAGTTTGGCAAATCAATCAATTGTTGATACACACAAAAACTTCCTTCAATCAACGAAAACAACAACAGCATTCTGATTGGCTGATCGGGCCAGCGAGAGGGTGGAGCTTAGCGGAAACCCAGCCCATCCAACCAATCGCTGGCTTCCATGTGAATTTGAATTTTCGGTTTTCCAAGCTTCGGAATCCAGACCAGCATCATCATCATGATGATCATGGTGGTGTCCGGTGCCCGTATCGTTTCGCGGTATTTGGCCTACATATCCATGGCCTCACATTCGTATGGCTTCTTGGCTGACTGACTGACTAGTGACTAGTGGCTGGCTGGCTTGCTTGACCTATTGAACATATCGATTACCATACATCCACCACAAACATAACCATCATCACCACCATCACAATTATCGTCTCCACCATCATCATCGAAATGGCATCCCGAATGCCATACCATCAACATTCTCCAATAATATCTTTCGCACACTCTCTCAGCTACGATATGTCATTTGCCGCGTTCTCCGCATCCGAATCCGCCAAGCTCAATGAGATCATTACCATGATGTGATGATCATCTTGTCATCCGTGGATCATCATCATCATCATCATTGATGATAATATCATCATTTTTGTATTCGCTGTTTCGCTGTTTGTTGTGTCGTGTTTTAAATTCATCATCACCAAGCTGTCTAATCCGGCCGCTTCTGATCTTGTTGTTGTCGTTGTTGTAGGTTGTTTGCTTTTGTTCAACGACAACAATAACAAATGACAACAACAACGGTTATTTAACAAAGAATTAATATTTTTGAAAAAAGTGCATGTTTGGTTGTTTCCCAAAACGGCACCATTCAACAACGACAACAAGGGAAAAAAACTATTACCTAAAATGGGTTATGTAATGTGTGTGTGTTAGTGTGCTTTTTATGCGTTTTCCTAAATCCTAAAACCAATATTACAGTCAGGCATCGTTTTATACGGTGAAAACGTTTAACGGAAACGTTCTCGTGTGTCACACATTGGACCAATCAGCGAGAGAGGGATGCACCTTCTTCTACTGTTCATAGTGTTACTGCTTATAGTGTGTGCCTCGTCATCGCCTTAGAGTCATCCCATTAGACCAAGCAGAGGGAGAATTACTTCTTATACTGCTTATACTGCTTATAGTGTGTCTGGTCATCAGTTCACACCATTACATTGGACCGATCACAGAGGGAGGACGACACTTTCTTCTACTGTTTATAGTGCGCCTCGTCATCACGTCGAGTCAGCAAATTAGACCAATCACACAGAGAGAGACACACATAGCTTCTAAAAGAAGTGGTCAGCCTTTCTCCCTTCTTCTACTGTTTATAGTGTATGTCTCGTCATCGGTCCGAGTCATCACATTACCAGACAAATCACACAGAGAGAGACACACAGCTTCTGAAAGAAGTGGTCAGCCTTTCTCCCTTCTTCTACTGTTTATAGTGTATGTCTCGTCATCGGTTCGAGTCAGCACATTAGACCAATCACAGAGGGAGGCAGGCACCTTCTTCTACTGTTTATAGTGTGCGCCTCGTCATCAGTTCAAATCAGCCAATTGGACCAATCAGAGAGGAACGTCTTTCAAATCACTGACATCTAGTGGCGAAAATTTAAGTTAGACCTAGCTTACGTTATAAAACTGTCAGTGGAACCGTATTTCGCAAAATCGCATGAAAATACTAATCCGCCGCATTAAACGAGACCTTACTGTGAACACCATGAACATCCTCCGCGATGAACATCCATCAAAGAGCCTTCCTCTTTCCTTTTCTCTTCCATTCTAGTGTGACCAATTTGATTCTACAATGTGTGTTTGGTGTATTTTGTGTATTTGGTGTATTGCACAACAACCAAGAGCCCGACCGACACACACACACATTGAAATAGAAAATGATCGTTGTTGTTGTTGTCCTGGACTGAATGATCGATTGATTGATCTAGTTCTCTCTCTTTTATTCTGATCGAAGGATGTGTGTTGGTGTTGGTGTGTTTCGGTTAATTTAAAATAATAATAATATTAACCAACAGAATCAGGTTTCCGACCAAACTCTAAATCCGAATTTAGATCCGAATCCAAGCAGAGAGAGCGAGGCGGAAAGCAATAAAGAGAAGGATTTAACACACACACACATTTAGCTCGCCTAATGAAATCGGATTCGGATGATCAAGCTGTGAGAGCCAGATCTCGTGTGTATATCTCCCTTTTGTTGTATTCTTCCACATTCACATTCAGGCATTCACTCACAACAAAAAACCAGAATCCCAGAGAATCCCGAGAGAATATTCTCTCTCTCTCTCTCTCTTTGGGTTGGATTTCCGTGATATCCAACAGAGGTGTGTAGGATGGAGATTGATGGCTGAAATATGCCAGATAGAATATTATATAATAGTATCTGGTATTATGCAACAAATGTAACCAGTTATTGTTCTTCGCACACAACAACAACAACAATCGTTACTGTTGATGGTGGTGGTGGTGGTGGTTGAACATCCGCGCATTGTACTTTTTCTTCTTCTTCTTCAGCATCTTCTTGATGGTGCCCTTGAAAAACCACCGACAAGAGAGAGAGAGAGAGAGTCGACCAATATCGGCGATCCGTTGTCGTTGTGTGTATCGGCGGGATTCAATCAATCGAGATCGATCGATCAATCCGATCGTCCAAACACTTTGCCTAACTTGTGGCTGATGTTGGTGCATGGTTCTGGAAGATTCCGGTAGTTTTAATCGTCAGCCCATTAATCGGAAGCCATCAAAACCATCATCGCCATCATCATCATGATCAACATCTTACACCACAAGCCATCGACATAACGACATCGTTTTTTGTTTTGTGGGTTTAGTGTAACACACCACCGCAAACACACACCATCAGGAGACGGGATATCTAATCACGTTTGTCGTTGTTGTTCTCGTTTTCTATTTTTTTATTTTGGAATTTTGAGATTTGTCACAAACGTACCACCAAACATAGTCTCACCTCGATGTTTTGCAACCACCAAAACGTGTGGTGGTGCAACACCACCGCCACCACCATCCGATGATGCTCCTGATGATGATCAAATTAGAGCTGTAAGCCAAAAAAATAGCAAAAAACTGGCATCGAAAACCACGTCGACCTCAATCAATATATCAAATATCGATGCGTGTTAATTATTGTTTGGTTTGTTTGTTTGTTTGTTTTCAATACATCGTTTCGCTTCCTATCTCCCAAGGATAATGATGATGGTGATCATGCAACCTGCAACACGTGATTTGTGGATATCCCTTCCGCCCAGTCGTAGTCGCAGTGTTCAATCCAGTCCATTTTGATTTTACGTATTTAAATTATTATACGTTTTCCATTCGACCACCATTGCAATCATCATCGATTTACTGTTATTTGATCTCCAGCAGAAACGATCCACGTAAAACTACCACCAACAAAATTTTAGAATTCGAATTTGGGAAATCTTCCCAGAAATCTTCCCAGCAAAATGTCGATTCATCCGTCAATGTTCAAGAAATATTCTTGGATTCCTGCCGGCCTAACCGGAACATTGGTATGTAAAAGATGAGATGAGATGATCTTGTGGTAGTGGTCAGTTTTCAAGTGGTGGTTTATTTTCTCTGTTTTTCCCGCCAAAACCATTAACCCTTTTCACACCCACAACCGCTTTAACCCACCAAAAGGCGGAGAAATTTTTCCGCGCGTTCCCCAAACACCAGCAACCATTGAAATGTCCGGATCCTGGTGGTGCGGATCATGATCAACATCATTGTAAATATTGGGAAAATCTTTTCATCCAACAATATCCATTGCAGGATGTTAGCCTACATTATTGTTTTGCGGCCAGGCCCAGAAACATCCACCAGCAGAATCCGGACCTTGTTGATGACCTTCATGCCCCTGTCTCGGGTCCATCTAGCGAACGTCCTACAGGCGGTTTCGATGCCGACCTGCTAGGATTCCTGATGGACAATCGTAACCAAAAAGCGCTGGAGGTGGCCATCGCCGGACAGATTCCGGCCGAAAATCAGGTATGTGTATACGGGGGGTGTGTTCCCAAAATCCCAAAATCCATCTTGAATACACCACGAACCAATCATGTTTTTCCCTTGATTCGCTTAGCTCTGCGGCTATTGTAATGGTTTGATAAAACGTTACAGTATGGCCGTTTATTGTACGCTGTTGGATCCGGCCATCGGTACATTCCATCCGGATTGTTTCCGTTGTCAAACATGTAAACAATTGTTGGCCTTTCATATATATTGTGTCCATAAGAAACGTATCTATTGTGAACGACATTATATGGAGCTGTTTTTGCCACGTTGTTCCGGTTGTGATGAGGTAAGTGATTTCAAATGGTGATTTTAGCCATAGCGAATTCACTAGCGACTATACTTCTGATCGCTGCCGGTAGATGGCGCGATCAGGCATGCGAATTTCGTTTTTTGCGGGAGGATTCTCGGATATTCCGCGGATTTTGTTGCTTGTTTTTTTGTGTGTTTTTTTCCCAAAAAAATAACGCCACTAAATCATAATTTGGCTGCTGATGATGTCTCTTCTCAGGAGGATACATCTCAAGATGCTTTCAATACACATTTTTTCAATATTTCACCATTTCAAACATGAAAAATACATTTCTTGTCACGCGTTGCCTTAAATCCTAAAACTTTGCTTTACTTGACAAATTATACACTGGTTGATTAAGACGGATTAGGCGCCATATTCCATTATTATTATTATTATTTTTCTCGGTGTTGACGCTCGCCGTAAAATCCATATTCATTGAATAATAATGATAAATAATTAGCAGCAGCAGCAGTATCATCATCATCATCATAATTCCAGGCTCCTGTGGAACCGGATTTCAAATCCCTGAGCGATCACATCCTGTGGTTCCGGAATGTGTGTCTGTGTGTGTATTCCGCTTGTTGGCACGTACTTTACGGACGGTTGATGAAAGAGTGAAATCCAAGACCTGCACTGCCTTCCTTCGAGAGAGACAGAGCGAGAAATCTAACCTAAAAATAAATTCACATCAATATTTCGTGTGTGCATCAGCCAGTGTGTGTATGTTTTGATGAAATTATAAATCATATTCATGTGGCAAAGAGAGATGGAGAGAAATAAATAGAATGCAGATTCTCGGTCGGTTGGTTTGCTTTTGTCGTTTTGTCGTAGTTTTTCAACAAAAACAACCACGAAATTTCCATATTTTGTCACCAGACACACACACAATCGATGGCCTGGTTTGCTGCGAATCCCACACCACATGCCATATGCATGCAAGGGGATCATGAACTGGACCCAATGAACCGAGAAAACCTCAGGAGTGTCGGTGTGTGTGTGTGGTGCTTGTTCCGGCTTGTCTCCCTGGTTCCCTGTAGTTGCTGGATGCTAATTCTTCCAGGTTAAGCGGAAAGAATCCCCGAATACAGGTTGACAGCAGTATGACAGCAGATCTTTTCTTCTCTCTCTCTCTCTCGCTTCTCGCATAATTTAGGTTTTCCACATGTGTGGGTGTGTATGGGTGTGGGTGTGTTCCTATCAACAAGAATCGTGTCGTATTTATTCTCGCACACACAATCGGAAAACCGTCAAACAAAACGAAATTCGAAAATTTCCATACAATTAATTTCAATGGCACACTTTCACTCTCTCTGCCTCACGCTATCACAGAGACACACACACACACACAGTGGTATTGGCTGTGCTAATGCTGGCTGTGCTGGTGTTGGTGGTGGTGGGCGTTACTGGCAAAGGGCGTCACTTCATTGTTGTTGTTGCTGCTGTTGTTGCTTGTGCTTATTATCATCATCAACAGCGACAGGGACAGCCACAGTAGTGGATGCTTTTTGATTTGGTTTGCATTTTAATAAGCGCGCGCTTGATCAAATCCTACTCCTCCTCCTCCTCCTCCTTCTAACCTTTTGGTTACTTAATAAAATTACTACCAGTAATAGACTGGGCGTGGTTTGGTGGGCAAGGCGGGGCAAAAGGCAAAAAAGGGGGCTGCCGCGATACATCGATTTATTTTGAAATTCGTCCTTCTCCATTGGCCGATTTTCGTTTCTCATGTTTCGTCCATCACTTGCTTGCTTAAAATTCCATCCCGAATCAAATCTAATTGGTTGAAGATTTTGATCATGATCATCATTCGGTTAGGATTCGGAGGGGATAGATTCGTGGGCGGAATCCAGAATCGTTAGGTGTGTGGGTGTGTTGGTGGGCGTGTGGCTGTTAGCAACAATTAATTTTGATTTCTTTCGTTCGCGAGATCGCTACTAAAATGTCAGCCGCAGCTAAGAACGATGAAATCGGCACACCGAAACAACAAGAGAAACAAGAACAACAAAAAATTTAAGACAAAAGAGAATTTGTTGTCGTTTCGAAAACAGTTTTTATATTTTTTTTTTGTTCGTTCTTGTTCGTGTGTTGTTTTGCGGCTAAAAATAAAACAAGACAAGCTCGAGAATCTCTTGCTTTCTCTCTCTCGCTCGCTCCCGGAATAATGATGATGATGAAATCAGCAGCCGTTCAGCCCAAACAGCAAGCAACACACAACACGAACAACTCTTGCTCTCGTACTCGGCTTTGTCAGAAATCAAGAAAGCTAAGAAACAAACAAACAAAAAAAATTTCCGAAAGAATATTCTTTGCGAAGCGATGAAATTTTGGGGGCGCGTACTGGTTGGCGTGTGTGTTGATGGATTCTCTCTCTCTCCCTTTTCATGTGATGATGTGTATATGTATATGTATGGCGACCACCAAGAAGCCGACATTGAGGATTCTCGGGCGAAACAAAAAAAAAAGTAGAAGAAGCCAGCCAGCAAATATTAAGCCAAGAAAATAAAAGAAAGAAAGAATTAACACACACACAAAAACGATCTTTTAAGAAAGCTTTTTTCAATCTTTTTTTCTTGGATTTCACTTTTCACCATTCGGCGGGATATCTGTCTGTCTGACGCCCTGGGTGTCTGTGTGTGTGTGTGTGTGTCTGTCGTCGAAAACAATCGTTTTCGGTGTTCAAACGGTTAAAAAGGCCATCCATCCATCTTCTTGTGTGTGTCTGGGTGTCGCTTGAGTTCCGCTTGATCAATCGTCCACATAATTGTGTGTGGGTGTGTCAGAGTGTGTGTGTGTTTTATTGTTTGTCCTCAAGCTCAAGAAACGGAAATGTCGGAAAAGAAGAAATTTTTCTCGTTGAAAAAGATCAAAAAGAAGAAGACCACTGTTGAAACGGTGGAAACCACCAAATCATCATCGACCGCATCATCGGTGGCCACCGAGAATGGTGACCTGAATCACGGTAAAAAATCGTCCAAAACTCAGGCCCGGAATGGTGGCATTATGATCACCATGGTCAAATCCGGTGGTGATCCAATGTTGAACGGTGATGATGCTCAGGTATTATAATCATGATGATCATTGCTTATCCACTTTTTTGGCTAGGCCATAAATCATAATTGTTACGTAATATGGCTGTGCTATGATAATTGAAATAAATATCATTATTATTATTATTATTAGTCTCAGTGCTTGGATTTCCGGCTCCAGAATCCTCCTCCTACAGAATCCTCTTGAAGATGGAAAGATTCTTCTTTTGTTTCATTCATGCCGATTCTATTCCATTCCCATTTATTTCATTGTCATTATCATCTTAAATTTGACATAATATTAAGATGGAGTATATTAATGCATTAACATTATTATTATTATGTAACACATATGCGGTTGGTGTGTCGCGCTCGAACGCCCAACCGAAACCAAAATATGAATATCATTAAGGCCCAAATTATGATTATTATGATTATGATTGATTTTGATGATGCCAATGGTGGTGCTTCTCCCCATTGGTTTAGCATGGCTAAAAAAAGTGTAATTATGTTTATGGTTGGTACCTAATGTGTAACTTTGTTTGTGGAAAGCGCCAATAAGAGCTTCCTTTCCTTCCTCTCGTTTCGTTTTGTTTCATTTCATTTCTCTCGTTTGCCTTCTCTCTCGATGATGATGGTGGATCCACACACACATACACACAAGCATTCCAAAATGGATTCACCTTGAAGCAAGCGAAGCACTAGAAGAGAGCCAACCACAAGAACGATCGTAATCGAACGAACACGAACGAGAGAGAGAGCCAACCAACCATTTTGTTCTTGGTGGTTCTTCTTGTTGTTGTTGTTCACGCTACACCACAATGGCAAAAACAATTATTCAACACACAAACATACACTTACAAGCACAAGCTCAAGCTTTCAAGCACAGGCTCGCGAAAAACTAAACAAAATGGCCACCAAAAACATGTTTTTCTCCCCTCGAAAACACCACCGCGATGATGGTGTCGAGATCGAGAAGCCAGATCGGGTGTTGTCAAGTGTTGGACACCACAACAACAGCCAACAACAACCAAAATAGAAATAGCCAATGTACAAGAGAGGTTACACACACACACACACACACACACACTTGGAGGATACATGAAGTGAATCCATATAGAGAGGGAGCGAGAATCCAAATATACAACACGCATAGAAATCTCATTGTGGTTTGTCCTTTTTACGGCTATTTTGGCTATTTTCGGCTTTGTTTTGGACGATTTGATTAAAACACGAGAACACGAACGATTGGTTTGTTTGTTCCATGATCAATCCACTAGGTTGATTGGTTAGTGGGGATTCTGGGCGTCGGGCGCCATAAGCACTGGATTGTGGAGCCATAGAGGAGCATAAAGCAGCTTCAAGGGTCAATCCCAATGCTCACGTAGCCAATGCATGTGTGTGTGTGTGTGTATATGTAAATATTAATTATTATTATTATTGTTGTTGTTATTTACAACAACAATCCAATGGCTCGATCAAACCAATGGCGCCTACCAATGGCGCCCACAATGGCAGCCAATCATCCTTCATTCTTGTTGGATTATGTTTGCTTCCCTTGACAACACAAAACCCTACTACAACCACCAATAAAGCGTTTCGGCTGTCGCCATCATCAACTTCTTCGTCGTTGTTCGTCGTTGTTCGTGTTGTTGTTGTTGCTTGATGTTTATGTTTTTGTTTTCGGATGTGCTTGTCATTGATTGTTATTGATACAAGGAGCCATCATCATTTTGTCGTCGTCGTTGTTGTTTCTTCTTCTTCGGCGTCACCATCTTTACGATTACGATTACGATTAATATCATTATTATTATTATTATTAGTATTATTATTAGTATTACATTTCGAT
>JAOZJS010000443.1:0-33730 GCA_025882695.1 Amerodectes protonotaria | reverse complement strand
CAACTAACTGTCACCGGGTAATTCCCAACAGTGGCCACGGATTCTGTATTTGTGTTATTTTTTTCTTCTTCTTCTTTCTGGATTTTTTTTTTGGGTATTTGGTAGGATTTTCGGGACCACTAGAGGGATCTGTTTTTGCTTGTGTTGCGTGTGTGTGTTATATTTTTGAGCAAAATCATTCCCACGCCCACACACACTCTTAAATCTATGCATTGATCAGAACAGATCTTCAAGATGATACCTCCCTCTCTCTCACTCTCGTTTTTTTTGATGCGCAAAATTGTTTTCTCCTCCTCCTCCTTCTCCTCTTCTTTAACACCACTTACAATCAGGGACCACAATAAGAAAGTGAGGGAGACTCCCAGGAAAAAATCTGGGAAAAATAATTGGGCAGGATGATGCTAAGCAACAAATCACGCACGCACACACGCACACACAAATATGTACACACGCCCACCAAGTGAATCCTCCTCACATCATTCAAAGCATCTATCATTCTTATTTATTTTTTTATTTTTTTTGTCGTTGGTTGGTTGGTTGGTTGGTTATATTCTCAAGTTGGACAATAAAAAGAATGCGCGGCCCATGGGATTCTGGTTCCTGGTTTCATTATCCATTCTCATATATTTTTCATAATAAGGAGGAGGGGGTTTTTCTCGTCGGGCATCGTCGAGAATCGGAATACAGAAAGAATCCTGGCGCGAGTGAGAATAGAAAATAAGAGAATTTGTTGTTGGGAAACTTTGTATTCCAGCTTACATCAATCCAGTGCAAGCAGAATCTATTCATTTTTACTTGTATACTCTCTCTCTCTCTCTCACAATGGAACCAACAACCATACATAAAATAAAGAATAATGTTAAGGCTGGTTTTCGTCAAGTTTCACGAAAAATAACAATAAGCTTTTCGTTTTCGTTGTCCTACAAGAGAAAAAAACCAAAGCAAAGCAAGAAAGTACGAAAGCAAGCAAGAAAATAAAAAAATAATGAACATGTTGTTGCTGTCCCCCGAAAGAAACGCGACCAGAGATGCGAGAGAAAATCCGGGCCCAATTGGACAACACCAATCTTCCACAGGCCCAGATTCTGGTGTGATAGGCAAACATTCCCGAAAAAAAAACATGACCATTCCCAAACATACCATACTTATAAATAAAAGGGGTGTGGCTTTTGAACGAAATGATTTATTGTGTTTTGGAACAAAACAAACAAACAGACAAACCAAACCAACCAACCAACACTGAATGAATGGATGAATTCATTAGATGTGATACCACCACCACCACTAACACATTTGGATTCGTTCATTAATTCTCTCTTTTTTTTGGTGATAAATTGTTTGGATTCTGGTTTTCTGGTTCTATGTTAGTGATAGGTGTTAGTCGTAAAAAGCATTCCTACCTTTTTCTGATCACTATTAGTCCAAAATCGAAGAATGTTGGTCGCCACCACCGGAAACGGAATGAACAGGTGGGCGTCTCGAAGAAAAAAATTTCAAGTTTCACAAAATTCACGTAGACCAATTCTTTCCAGCCGCCATTGAAGATGTGGGCATCGAAACTATCAAATTTCTTTTTCTTCAAATAAAAAAATTGAAATATACACGAATAAATTCGTCGGTTTGTCGGTTGAAATTAATCAAATCAATGCTCGAACAATGTTGCTAGGAAGATGCGGATGCTGCTGGTGGTTGGTGGTTGATTCGGTGATTTATTATTATTATGATGGTTTTTATGATGATGAACATGTTGAACATTCGCTTGAAATGTTGTTGTTGTGGTTTCCACTTCTTTTCGAATATTTAGTTGAAGAGAATCAAGACGAACACACAACAACAACAACAACGACGAACAACCCGAAGAAACCTCGACACTGTTGATTATAATTAATGTCAATCACTCAACACGAATATACATGCGAATACAAACGATCTTGCTTGAAAACCTCAAGATGAATGGAATGGCAATCCGGCAAACATCCATCAGGAGCATCCAACATAGAATCTTCAGTTTTCAGTCTTCGAATCAACGTTGATTTCCGACCAACAGACAGACAACAGAATCGTGTGTGTGTAACAAGACATGACAAGAGACATACACACACGCACACTACATTTGGTTTCATCATAGAATTGCTGGCTGGATTCTGGTTGGAAATTCTATTATGGCGCCCAGTTTTGTGTTTGCCAAAGTGTGTGCAGCCACATCGTGGTCTTCTATCATATCAATTTTTCTCCCTGGTGCTAGGATGCTACTGCTGCTGGGATGCGCCAAGAACCGGGATTCATTCATTCATTCATTCATTCTGGCTGTTGTTGATGGTGTTGCTCTTCTTCTTGGTGTTGTTCACCACAAGCAGGCCCAACGTCTGGTCTTGGTTGAAGTTGCAATCGCTGTTGTTGTGTTGCTTTTCTGTTGCGGGATTCTGGTTAGGCGTCATTCCGGCAGCAGCAGCAGTTCTGGTGGCATTGCCAGCATTTGGAGCAGTTGTCAAAAGAAAAAAAAAGCCGAAGAATCCTAACCAAACACATTATGGTGGTGCGTGTGTGTTCATGTTTCAATAGGAACCTTGCCTTCCCAAAAACAACTTCGACGGTTTTTCTCTCGAACCAAAAAAATAATGTTTATATTGAGGATTCAACCAGATTAATTGTTCACTGGTCGGGTTGTTGTCATTGTGGTGGTGGTTGTTCATACGGATTTGCCATTGATGTTGAACACTGATGATGATGATTAAGCTCAATGTTGTTGTTGTTGAACGAACGACTTATTCTCTTATTCTGAGGTCTACCAGGGGTTTGTTTGTTGATGTTGATGAATCTGGTTTGCTGATCTGGTCTGGATTAAATCTATGTTTGGAGCTTCGATCTATGTTCGGCGGCTGCTGATGCTGCTTCTTCTTCATATATGATTAAACTGATTCATTATTTAAAACCGTCAAAAGGTTGTGGCGGTTCGTTCGTTTGGTTGGAAAGTTGGTTTTGATGGTATGGCACACGAAAATTTGAAATCCGTTGCCAATTCGACGAGTGCACCAAGCCTCGGGAGAGAGGGAGAGAGAGAGAGAAAACTAATCAGGATACGAGACATACGATGATTGAAATTGAAAAGTAAAACTACCAAAACAAACATACTACCTAAACCAACAACACCAACAACGATAATTCTGTATTGCGAACAGCAAAAAGAAGAAAAAATTGGCGTACAAAATTCTAAAAATATCCAGATCAAAATAATGAATTGAAAAAAAACACGAAAATTTCAAAGTTGAAACGTTGATGATCATCATCATGATGATCACTATGGTTGTTGGTGTTTGTTTGTCTTTCCTCTGATTTCCTCTCTCTCCCTCTCTTCCCCAGCATTCTGCCTTCTCAAACATTCAAAATTCTACATTCGATTTCGATTTAGATTCCAAATTCTGTAGCCCCTAACTTCTACTTTCCGAATTCTAATAATGATGATCTCCCCTTTCCCTTTTCCGATTTCAATTCTGTTTGGTGATCGAAAGCTCTTCAGAAATGGATGCTAAAATGTGTCCCGTGCACGAGTGTGGTGTGTATGTGTTCAACTTGAAGCCAGGAACAGAAAAAAATTCCATCCAAGTTGATTCAATTAAAAAAAAACCAAAAGAGAATGAAAAAAAACTAGAGAATCGGTTTTCGAGTTCCTCTCCTCTTCCTCTCCTCTCCTTTTTTTTTGTTGAGCAAAAAAAAGCTTCCAATAACGGCACAACACGCAACACAGACGCCCAGGCTTTAATTACATAAGACGATAAAGTTCCATTCGGTTGTTCTATTTGGCTATCTGGACGAAAATTTGATTAAATCCAAGATGATGAAGATGAAGATGAGCTTTTTTTTCATTTACTCTTGTTATTCCTCTTCCTCTTCCTCTTCTTCATCATCATCTTCATCTTCTTCTGCTTGCTCTCTAATTCTCTCTTCAATAACTTCAATCAAGAAGAAACGACAGAAAAAATTAAGCGAAGAAGAAAAAAAATACCAAGCCTGGATAGATCCAATTGGATTTGGTCCATTTCTGTTTTTTCCCTGTTTGTTCCTTCAATTCCCAGCACTGCTTCTCAGTACATTTCATTTTGCCCCAGCCCACTCACACTCTCTCGCCCATCGGCAACTTGGGCATCCAGGGATAGGCGAATCCGAATGGGCGTGTGTGTCTGCCTGTCTGTCTGTGTGTTTGTGTATGCGTGATAATTATGCATCAATTTTTGTTGTTAAACAGATCTCTCTTCTCTTCTCTCGCTTCATTATCGTGCCCAATATGCATGAGCTTCAAATAACGATATCAACGTATCCTTTCCCTCTGTCTCTGCCTCTCTGCCTTTCTGTATCCCCTCCTCCTATTTCTCCTTATTTTCTCCTCTCCTCTCTTCTATTGGTTGCATATCAAATATCACAATTAGCATTGGCAGCAAGAGAGGGGACAGATAGGGAGGGAAGAGAGGGAAAAGTAGGAGGGAAATGCGTCCCTGTTTGTGCGTGTGTGTGCATGTCCATCACACAGCGACAAAAACTTGGTATCCGCATATCGAGTGTCTCTGTATAAGATGTAAATGTGTGGATGTGAATAAAGTAGAACCTAATAACATTAAACAAGACCAAGTTTTTCATTGAATAAACTTGGCCAGAATAGTCCATCCAAACAGTCCTCGATCCAGCAATAATGATGATAATGATGATGATGATGATGGCAGTGTGTCCATGTTTGTCATTCTGGTGGTCATCCAAAACAACGGATGGCAAAGAACCTTGGAGCAATGTTCCAATAAAATGGTTCATTATTATCATCATCATTATTATGCTCTGTCCAGATGTGAGTGCGTGTGTGCGAGCGTGTGTTGTGAAGTTCCTGGACCAGTATCCATAGAAGATACGGCAACAACAATATTCGCCATCATCATCATCATCATGCAGGCAAACTAGAGAAAATATTTTGTTTTCCGTTTTTCCCTCCAGTTCCTGTTAGGTTTCAGGTTGCTGTTACTTTTGGAAACAGTTAAACGTTCCAAAAGTAACATCAACCATTGTGGTTGCGGTGGTGGTGGTGGTGATGTTGGTGAAAACTTAATGGCCAATAAACACAGAGAAGCGAAAACAAAAACCACAAGAGAAACAAACACCACCAAATTCAAACAAACACACACTAAAGCAATTTCTTCAAGAAGAATGATCATGATCATGATCATTATTATTCAGAGAATAAAAGATAATAGATGGTGATGATGATGATGATGATGAGGATGATGATTATGTTGATTTTGCTCGTTTTCTGGAATCCGGATTCCAAGCCCGATCCCAGGACGGATGCCAGAATCCAAGCGGGAACATTGAATGAATTTTTTATTTAAATTTTATTTTGGGAGCCAATTTTCTTCTTATTTTTATTTTCGCTTCTATTTTATTGACTTAAGTAGGGCAATTTTTCTTTTTCGCTCTCTCTCTCTCTTTCTCGGTGAGCTTTTTTTTCCCGCAAAAAATGGCTGGCCAAATGTCAACATCATCATCATTGACAACAACCAACACAGCATCGATTTGTGGTCGTTGCTTGTGGTGATGATGATACAAATAACACCACCACCACCACCACCACCACTATCCATTATTATCCCGAAGTCGGACCAAATCATTATCCTTTAAAATCGATTTTTTTTAATATTAAAATCCTTAGCTATCCTTCATTCACTGGCGCCATGGCGTTGATGCTTATTCCCTTACTCTCTTTTTTTTCTACTCGTTCTTGGTGCAGCTTGATGCATACACAATCCACAACCATCCTCCAAAATTGTCCTCCGAGAGAAGGGGGAAAAATCAGGCAATCAAAACTGTGTGTTTGCTTATCAATTATTGGTGCAACGATCTTCTTGAGAATGGTTGGTAATGGAAGAATATACATTTCATCTGGTTGGATAAGACATACAAGAGGACAAAGTCGATTGGCTCGATGAAGATATCCAACGATATCACTCTTCTCCCTTTAAGATGTCCTCTAGGTACGCTCACCGAAGATATTGTTTGGATACTTGCTTAGAAGCATTATGGTCTGAGTGTGCGAGATTTTTTGTAATTGAGAGGATTGTTGATGTTTCGTTGAAAAAATATTGTATTTAGAAGATTCGATACTCTGATCCTAAACTCTGAACCCTCGAACGATGGATGAAACAAAACGCTTGCTGTCAACTAAAGAGGATGATGATGATGATGATGGTAATGATGGCAGTGTTGGTGATGATCTTCAAAACGCTACTGTGGCTAATGTAGGAGAAGAAAATAAAGACCAACAACAACAACAACAAGTAAAACAGGACAATTCGATACAATTACAACAATTCAAACATCATCAACCATCAACCAATACCGGAAAGGTTCGACACCGGAATCCACCGCAAAGGATTCAATCCACAAGCACCACCACCAACGATCAGCTAATGGCTTTGTCATCACCTTTGCCACAACCAACGTCCAGTTTGATTGATGTTTCGGAGGCGGGATCCACCTCTCAATCGTCTACATCGTCCACGATGCATGCGATTGGCGGAACGGATGGTGGTGGCGTTGGCGGCGGTAGCGGAGCATCCACAAGCACCACCAGATATGGTACCCTACAGTCTAGTGGATTCAAAAGAACTCTTCAGGTGGATACCAGATATCCGCGAACATATTTTACCAAAAAACAATTCTGTATAGCGGCAATATCGATGTTGTTGTTTGTGGCCGCCGTAACGATAACGTTGTTGTTCGGTTTGCCCAGGTTGGAAGCAAAACGTGAGGAATATTTTGCCGCCAAACATTATTCTAGCCCACTTCCGGAGCTAGTCCATCATCGCTATACGGTATTGGTAAGCGACAATGATTACGCAAGCTGCCCGAACGTGGGTCTGGATATTCTGGAACATCAGCAAGGTTCCACAATGGATGCTGCCTTAGCTACATTGTTCTGTTTGATGATGGCCTCGCCACATCTGGTCGGATTAGATTCTGGATTTCGTGGTTTGATCCACACCAATCAAACAATGCATTCATTTAGGTTGGACGAACAATTGTTGAGATTAGAGAATGTGAGCATTTCAAGCCCGGTTCTACCGGTGGGCGCCAAACAACTACACGAACGTTTTGGGCGGTTATCGTGGCCTACCATTCTACAGCCTTCTTATCAATTGGCCAGGAATGGTGTGCCGGTCAGCGAAACGTTCGCCCAATTGCTTCATAAACTTTCGCCGTCAGATATGAATTTCAAAGCGATCCAAAAGCTATTCATCCATAACGACAACTTCAACCAACAACAAGATAACACTAATAATAAAACCGAACAACAACGATATTCATTGTTGAACAATGGTGAACTGTATAAGAATATAAAGTTGGCCAACATTCTGGAATCGATCGCCAACATCAATGGTTCAATGACCAATGGTTTAATATTTAATATAACTGATAATAATAATAATAATAATGGAATCATCATTGATTTGCTTCAACAATTAAATTCCATCAACGATTCGAATCAAACAATAACTTTGGAACAACTACGATCACTATTATTAATTGATTCAAACCTCCAATCACCAGCCAATCAAATGACCACAATCGATCAACCATTACAATTCTCCTTGTTCCAAGATGCTCTTCGATTATATTCCGGAAATGAACAACAACAACAACAACAACAACAACAAGAGCGACCAACATCATCGTGGTCGTCGGAATCAGAGCATTCATCCAATTATGAAGTGATTGTGTTGGCACAAATGTTGAATGTTCTGCAGAGATTGATCTACAGTATTGATGATTCAAACATCATCGAAATGTGTGCGAAGAATGGGGGCAGAACGGGCATTAATGGGGACGATGGTAGTACTACCACATTGAAACAGGCCGCTATTCAATTGCAATACATCCTGGACACGATGCAGTTTGGTTCAAGTACATTGGCCAAATTACGGGCCGGCCAAGCGAACACATCCGAGATGCTGCATGAGCATTATTTGGATTGGATTGTGCAAACAATCGAAAAATCCATCCAGAATCAATGGTATCAACGTAACGATAGCTTCTACGATATGGATCCAACAATTTTGGATCGATTGTTGCAAGATCAAGATCTGAGGGGCAACAATGTTCAGATCATAGTGAGCGATGCTCAAACCGATGATGTGGTCATATTGACCACATCCAAACGAAGAAATCTGTTTGATGGTGCACCAAAATTTGTCTCGGAACATGGTGGATTTGTTCTGGACATGTTCGATGCGGATCACAAACCACCGGCTTCGATGGTACAGTGGCCGGTGTTGGTGAAGAATCCGAAACAGGGAAAAATCTACCTGGCCCTTGGTTCCACTGGTGGCAGTGGTTCATTACAGCCACTTTACGCCACGGTCCAGGTTCTACAAAAGCTGTTGTTCAATTGTCAAACGCTGAAAAGTTCCATAGATGAATCGAGAATGTTTTACCATCCCAAAGATGATTCCATTTATTATGAGGCCAACTATCCTCAAGCTTACATTGATCTTTTGATCAGAATGTTTTTACGAACCAATCTCAAACCGAATACGATGCAATCAAAAGCCTGGCACGATTCTGGTGTCTATGCAGTGATGATGACCGCAGCGGTAGCCAACAGTATTGCTGAGAATCCTGTTCCGGAGCTACGTTCAATGATCGATTATCGTCTGAATGGCTATATTAGTGGACACTAGATATTTAGATTTTTGACATTTTTTCATATTTTTTTATCGTTTATTAATTATAATTGATTAAGGACAATTGAAAATTTCATATCATAATGGACCAAATTTTATCGGAATAAAATTTTAAAATGAATTTATTTTAGATACGTTTTGTAATACGTGGTCTGACTCGTAATCTTGTCTTGATTGTCGTACAATTATTCTCAAAGTCATCATCTTCGTCCTCTTTATCGGTTTGGTCAACTTGAAGTTGACTGTTGAATCTATCCAATGCTTGTTGAACATTATCGGTCAATCGCATCGGATAATCCGATTCGGGCAATATGATTTTACTACTACTACGAACTGATTTAGTATTGACTGAATTTTTCTTGTTCTCCTTATTCTGACCATTGATAGATAATGATTGATCGGATTCCACATCTGCATCCACAGCTGGCTGTTTCTTTCGACTACGTCCTCGTGGCTTTTTGGCTTCGATAGTTTTATCATTAGTACCATCATCACAATCTTTGGCTGCTGATGTGGCCGTTTTACGTTTACGACCTGCGACCGAAGTCTTTTTACTGGCCCGCTTTGTCTCGCTAACATCTATCAATTGATCATCGTTCATTTCGAACACATCATCCAATCTTAGGTCGGATGATGAAGACTTCTTTGATTGATTACCACTAGCTCGTGCACGTGCACGACGTGTCCGAGAGGACCGTGAAGCACTTTCCAATTGTACATCCTCCGATTCTTCTGCATTGGCCAAATTTTCGGTCAATTTTTTGAAGTCCAGTTCCGGTTTTTTGGATTCTAAAAATAAAAAGTATGAAAAAAATGGCCATCGTCTTGATAAAGAATGACAAACCATCGTCGCTGTCCAACAAAAGTCCAATCTCATCTTTGATCACTCTTGGACGGCGTACTTTTCGTGCCGGTTTTTTGTTCTTTTCCTCAACTTTTTCTTCCGATTCCTCTGTCGATTCGTTCGCAGTGATTTTTATCTCAACCTTAATCTTTGCTTTGCGTGCACTTCTGGTAATACGACGGAATTCATTATTGTCCTCAATTACCGGCGTGTCCATCGTAACCACAGCTTTTGTCCGTTTTCCTCTGGTGGTTTGCTTGAGAGGCGTAGAAAATTCCTCAATGATGGTGGTTTTCTTAATACTCAAAACGTTTTCTTCCTGGTCTTCACCCTCACAGTCATATTGATCAAACAACTCTGGAACCATGGACAAATTACCATCATACTCGGACCGGATCGGTTCTTGGGCGAGGTCAAGGGGAGAAAAATTAACAAAATCGTACAACTTGATTGCTTACTATTACATACTTTCTTGTAGTTTTTTCAAACCAAAATCAAGTACAGATTCATAATCAGCCGGAGGTGTTTTTGGTTGCTGAAGTTTCTTTACACCAAAATCCACATGGGTTTCATAATCTGCCGTTGGGGTTCGTTGCTGTTGTAACTTCTTGATCCCATAATCAACGTTCATCTCGTAATCAGCGCTTGGTGTTCTGGGCTGCTGCAACTTTTTCAAACCAAAATCCACATTTGATTCATAATCTGCCAACGGGGTCTTTGGTTGTTGAAGCTTTTTCAATCCAAAATCCACATTCGATTCATAATCCGCTTTTGGTGTCCTAGATTGTTGAAGTTTTTTGATCGCATAATCAACGTTCGTTTCGTAATCAGCCTTTGGTGTCCTTGATTGTTGAAGTTTCTTGATCGCATAATCCACATTAGTTTCATAATCTGCTTGGGGTGTTTTTTGCTGTTGAAGTTTTTTCACTCCGTAATCAATCTTGGTTTCATAATCTGCCAATGGAGTTTTTGATTGTTGTAGCTTCTTGATTCCATAATCCACGTTAGATTCATAATCCGCTACCGGCGTTTTTGGTTGTTGAAGCTTCTTGATTCCATAATCCACGTTAGATGCATAATCTGCTACCGGCGTTTTTGGTTGTTGGAGCTTCTTGATTCCATAATCCACATTCGAATCATAATCTGCGCTTGGAGTTTTGATTTCCTGGCTAGGTTTTCGCTCTGCGGCAATCGACATATCAACGGAACCATCAGAATCCTGGTCAATTAAAGAACCATCGTTGACATTATGATCCACAACAAACGAAACAAATGATTCACTGTCCTGATCATCATCAGATTTTGAGGTTTTTGAAATGTCAATGTCAAAAATTTGCCATTTTTCACCAACTTCTTCTTCTTCTTCGGCATCGCGGTTGTCCGAATTATTATCATCCTCCAATTTTGTATCAATATTCGTATTCTGCTTGAAAGACATATTTTCATCTTCAACGACCACGACTGAATCGGCCAGATTAGATCCATTTTTTTCACCAACTTGTTCTTCTTCGTCATCGCGGTTATTCGAATTATCAACACCTCCAAAACTTGTTTCAAGATTCGTACTCTGGTTAAGAGATATATTTTTATTCTCAACGATATCAACTGAATCGGCCAGATTCGACTCATTTTTTTCACCAACTTGTTCTTCTTTGTAATTGTGGTTACTCGGATTATCATCAACTTTCAAACTTTTATCAATATTTCCATTCTGCTTAAGAGATATATTACCATCCTCAACGACCACAACTGAATCGGCCAGATTCGATACATTTTTTCCAAGGTTCGTTTTGTTATTTTGTTCTGAACATACTGATTTTTCGATGGCAGTTTTTTCCGATTCTTGACTTTCTTCAATGGACGATTCCAGGTTCACAATACTGACACTGTGACTGGAATTTTCTATCGATTTTCCATCTTCAACTACCGGAGTTTCCAGGTTCACAATACTAACACTGTGACTGGAATTTTCTATCGATTTTCCATCTTCAACTACCGGAGTTTCCGGTTTTGCAGGCGATTTTGGCGCCCAACCATTTTCCGCAATACTGCGGATCTGATTGATCAAATCTTTTGATCTGTTTTCAATCGAAAGTTTCGGAGTTTCTTTGATCAAACAGTCCGTAATAATATTGATCTTATCTGGTGTGGACGACTCTGAACATTTTTCGATTTTCTGGCCAATTTTTATAACTTTCGAACGAGGTGAATAAACGCGAGTGGGTACCAACACCGGAATTCTTGTCCAAGCCATGGTTGGTGTGGATTTCTTGACCGATTGAGCTTTGATGTGCTTCTTCCCAGGTCCTAGCAATGCACTGAGTTCATCATCCTTCAAGTCAAGATCATCATTATTTGAATCAAAAAATAGCTTTTTTGATATTTTTCGTGATGAAAACAATTTTCCAGTACGTTTATCATACTCGGCTTGATGTTCTTCAACCATTTCGTTGAACACCACAGATTTACGAGCCGAACTTTGGCTCATTGGTGATTGAATAGATTGGCTACGTTTTAAATTAGATCTTGGAGTAAGTGCTTGCGGGAAAGGCGGAGTTTTCGGATCTAATTTTGATTCAATTGGATCTACTTCAAATGTATCATTGTGGATGTCCATGTTTGCTGGTTTACTTTCATTGACTTTTGATTTTTCTTTTTCCTTCAAAGTTTGATCAGCTGAAACATTTAAATTAACAGCTGTCACAAAAGCTGTAATATCTTTTTCAGTGGTGTCAATTGTTGTTAAATTTTGCAATGTTGTCTCTTCTTCAATTTGAATCGAATGTGCAGTTACGAATTGAGTGGCCATGGTTAGACTTTCTCGTGGGTCGATTTCTTTTTTTTCCTCTTTTCGATCGAGTTCCAACCTAGATTCTTCATCATTATCATTTAGATCGATAAGAGGAGCATTCGGAACGATCTCAACGTTCCATTTATTGAGATTTGACGATGACCTTCGTGTCTTGACGGATTTTCTTTTAGATTTGGTCGACAATGAAGGTCCAGCATATGTACCCATCAACGATTTGAATGACTTTCTCGGAGGGCATGTGGCATTCAACCTAAACTTTGAATGCCTGAATGATATCAAATCTGAGTCTTTCAATTGAATATCTGTGTTCGGATCAACTCTTTCACCGTTGATCAACACGGTTTCAGTTTCTTTTGTTAGCAAAAAAAGAAAAATACAAATAAATAGAATCAATCGAGTTTAAACTTACCTGTGGCAACATTGAGAGTGTAGATGAAATTATTGGCAGATTGACGAACTGCTAATCTTAATTGACCAACCATCGGTTTCTTCAGTTGAATATCATCGTTTTGATCACTACCGATGGTGGTGTTTTTCTTGCAAATTACATAACGAACCTTATTCTGGTCTCTGATGAACGTCAAAGATCCATATGTTTTCATGGTGATGGTTTACGATGATCTAAATGTGGTGATGTGGGATGTTTCACTTCAAAACTGAAAAAAGTAAATGATGAAAAGCAGAGCACGACGAAAAAATCGTTGATAAAACGGTCAACGGCTGAATTCGGCGCCAAACTTATAGAAAAGCAGACAACCGTTGACGCACACACACACACTGAAATTTTTTTTTTATAAACTTCGGAAGGTAGTGGTAAACATTTGAAAAGTTGCTTGTCAACTGTCTCTCACTCGCTAGCTTCCGCTAGTACTGCTACTCATATCTACTGTTGATGGCACGAAAAAAAGCCAATCCTTTCTTGTAAGGCACTAGATGGCGCTACTTTTTTTTTCAAAAATTTTTTAGTTGCTTTTCACTTTACTAGATGGCGGCAGCGTTCTTGGCGGAAGCAGTAATTTTCAAAAAAAAGCGCTAAACACCCCGAAAGCGTCGGGAAAACCATTTGGAATGGGATCAATTAATCTTTTTTGTTAATTATATTATATAATGATGATGATGATGATGATTAGCAATGATTAATCCAATCTAATTAATTGGAGATTAATTGGATTCTCTCCTTTTTTTGTTCTGGCTTCTTGATTCTTCTTTGGTTCTGGGACCGACATCCAAGAAGATAGTGGGCGTAATATTTTTTTTTCGTTTCTCTTTTTAAAATTCCAAACAGTCGATTCCAGAGAAGAGGGCCCTAGGAGAGCTCAATTGTCAACTGTCTGCCTCTGTCTGTCCCTGTCTGTCCCTGTCTATCCGCGTGTGTGTGATGCATTCTAAACAATGTTCATTCAATTAACAAACAGCCACCATGGTGTCAGCTTCCATATCTGCTGATGTTGATGCGGCGGCGGCGGCTGCTAGAATTAGAATCATAAAATAATCAGAAGATCCGAGAGGAGAATTCTTTGATCGATTTCCTTTATATTTATTTATGATGTATGGCGCTAGGCCGCCGATGTTTAACATCATGAAGAATGGTCCTCGATGGTCCTGCTGTGTGTGTGTGTTCCAAGTTTTTTTGTTCCAAGCACAATCTCCTCGGTCGAATTTTATCTCTACAGCTGCTATCTGCTAGCTGTTTTCGAAGCATCAATAATAAGAATTAGAAGCCGAAGAGAAAAGCTGAAAAATTGACCTTTTTCCAATGAAGAATTATTTTCACCATCATCATCATCATCATCATCATTATGGTCATTATTTTGTCCAGTATGATGATATATCCAAGTAAACATAGCAACAATGGCTTTGGAATGGACAGACACAGACAGGAATCCCACACACATGGCTCCCACCACCTCGGCCATCAGCCGCATAGAATGCTGTGTGTGTGTGTGTGTGTGCGCGTTCCAGAAACCTTTCCAACTAATGACTTTGATTGGTTAGTTTGTATTCAACACCACGCCAACCATGAAAGACGCTCCAATGACGCGACGACCGTGTGCGTCTGTGTTTGTCGGCAGATCTTTGCGAACATCTTTGGCAAATAAGATCGTTTTCTGGCTATCTGGCGATCCAGGATCCTTGGCCTAGGTGCAAAGGGGGGAGAGAGGATCCTCGAAGAATACACACGACCACCACGACCATCATCCAATTATATAATTTCGGTGTTGTTTCAATGATGGAACTTTTTTCGATGAGATGGCACCCAGTGATTTTAGGAACATTATTCTGCCCGAAAAAAAGAAAATTCTAAAAGTAGCGGTCATTTGACCACCTATGGATCCAATTTTGGCTAATTGGACTAGCTAAACACCAGCTGATCACCACCACACAGGAAATAAAACTTTGAATCAAAAAGTTGATGAACAATCAATGAAAAAATCTAGCCAGATCAGCCGATTCTCACCGCTACCCTTTCGCTACCCGCCCCCTAAATTTAACTCGATTAATGTGTGCATGGACACGATTGATGCAAGTTAGGTCCAGGTTCTGCAGGCGATCCATCATCATCATCGAGGGCCGGGCGCGATTATTGGCCTTATGGCCCCAGGGATTATATGCCCAGTCCATATATGGTCCCTGCATGGTTAGCCAAACTTTTATTTTTTCCCATTGAATAAGATCCAGAATCCAGATCCAGACATTTGGATCATGGAATCTTCGGTTTCCGGTCAATTGGATTGCAATTTATGAATTATAGGAAAAGCTTGATTTATTTCATTCTCTGGTTGATGATGGATCGCATTCGAAGCGTTCCAAATGGATCGTCTCAGCCATCCATCCATCTGGATGGATGATTTTGGTTTCAATTATTGGCATTTTGCACCGTTGAATCTTGGTAACTGTAAGCGTGTGTCGCCCCCTAGGTATAATAATTGAAGCCAACCTCCAGGTGTGGTAGTGGTGGTGTTGGAGGTGGCCCTACAAGTCAGTGGTGCCGCCCATTCACCAACGATAAAGAAAAAAGTTTAGCGCCCTTCATCATTTGATTGGTTCTCTCTCTCTCTCTCTCTCGCTCTTGGGCGGAGAGCTCTTTGTGCTCTCTTTCCAGATTGGTTTGTTGCGCTTGGATAATCAATGAAGAGCATTGGCCAACATCGACAGCATCGACATCATCATCATCATCCGTTTGTGTGTCCACCATCATGGTGGTGGTGGCCAATGTCCATTTCGGAATGACCACTTTGAAATATTTGTTTTTTATTAGCCCAAATACACAGAGATACAGATAAATAATGATGATAATAATAATAATAATGCCCATAAGCGTTACATAACCGAAAACAACCAACGGGGGGGATATGGAAGTAGAGGAGGGGGGATGAAAAAGTTGGACGCATCTTCTCCGCATCATCTCTCTGTTGGCTTTATATAATTCAATTATAGTTTCATTAGGTCGCATCTCTCTCTCTCTCACTCTTTTTGTGTTTGGATCCATCTTGGATCCTCTTCTTCTTGTTGTTGTGTCGCCAGGATTCTAAAAATACCGCCACACCGGACCACCACACATCTTCCTCCCTTCTTCTCCTCCCCCTCTCGAAAAAACAATAGCATATAATGACCGGTCCGGGCCCGGGGCATCATTTGTGTGTGTGTTCGAAAACTAGTGGCCATAAATTTTCATCTGTTTGACGCCAAAGAGAGAATCTTCTTGTCCGGTATTGGATGAATGGGGAATGTAATCTAGAGCCTAGATTATTATCATCATTATTATTATTATTATGTCATATTACTAGCCATTGTCTACAGCCCCCAGATAGATTGGTTGGTTGTTGTTGGCTTATGTTGTTGGTCATCAGTCGGTTTGGTCGGCGGGAGACCAATGGCCAAACATGGACATAGTTTATTTGATTGGATCAAATCCCATTAAAAAATTGGGCAATTTTTCCACAAGAAATTATGTTCAATTAGATTTTGTTTTTGTGGGGAAAAATGATTCTACATCAAAAACAAAAAAGCCGAAAATCAGAGCCAATTTTCCAAAGTTTTGCTGTCCTGCTGTCCGATCAGATGATGATGCCCCGGAAAGAGAAACCTGGAAGTGGTACTTTTAATCCAGAAAACTTCCTGCCATCACTTTTCGAACAATTATTTTCAAAAAAATCTGAATCAAATAAAAACTTCATGAACGTTTTTCTGAAACGTTAATCTCCGACTGGAATTTCCACCAACAACAAAAAAATTCTGGCATTTAGCTTCGTTTCTCGTTCTCTTTTCAAAATGATAAATGTTTGCCAATGTCGCTGGAAATTATAAAGTCATCTAGAATTTTTCTTAGTATGTACACTGCGCGCTAGTATCCCACTAGTTTTGGAACACTTTAGATCTCGTGTTTTCTGTCAAATTATGTAACTAAATCTGAATGGTTAACCCTTTTCATTCTCCGAGCCACTCTCCAAACCCACTCGATGGTGATATTCTTCAGCTAAAACCATTAATTTTGATTAGGAAAGTTTTTTCCTTCATCATTTTCATTCTCACAACGTATTTAGTTCGGGAAATTGAATTGTAGAATAAATGGGCGTGGTTGGAAAAGGGAAGTGGTTGCGGAGACGGCGGCGGTGGCGGCGGTTCGCCACCAACATTCCCGGATAATAACCTAAATTGAAATTGAAAACATTGCATTTGGTGGATGAAAAAAAAAATCAAATCAAAGAATTTTCTTCCCCTCTCTTTTACCCAAAAGAATTTCCAACGGAAACCACTGGTCTCGCAAGGCTCTATTTCTGTCTCTTGTCCTCCTGTCAAACGATTCAATTTTTGTTTGTTCGTTTGTTTGTTTGTATGTTTGCTTACGTGGTGTGTTCCTTATTGTGTCTTGTTTCTTTTGTCTGACATTATAATCTGGATGTATGGCGCCCGCGATTCCTTCAGCTAGATTCCATTCCTCTGCTTGGATCTATGGGAATTCTTTTTCCGTTCCGTAAAATAAAAATATATAAATCTTGCTGCTTGGTTCTCTCTTTTTTTTGTTGCTTTGGAGAGATTTTACTTTGCTGAATGGACACATTCTTTTGGCGAAACCAAACGCGCAAAAAAAAGAAAAGCAACCACGAAAATCCACTGTTCTAATCGCAAAAAAGTCGAAACCGGAATCCAAAGTCCGAATTCAAAGTCGAAAAGTAGTGGCGGTGGTCTCAAGGTGCTACTTCTATTTTTTTCTTCTGGGAAAAAACCTAGGATTCGAACCAGAACCAGACCATCTTTCCCAGTTGAAGATAATTAACTTCGAAGACTACTAGTAGTAGTAATTCGGGAACCCGTTTACAATTACGAATTTTCATTACAATTATTTTATTATTCAACAATACTTAGTCAAGCGAACACCAATTTAGCTTTTTCTTCTTTATTTCATCTCTTTTATTTCATATTATTTCTGTCACTTGCTTGCTTGCTTACATACAATCTAACGTCCTAGTTTTGGAATCTTAATGGTGAATTTGCTTGAAAAACGAAAATAATAAAAAGAAACAGAACATTCTTTATTTTTTTTTATTTTTGTCTGGGGTTTGATATTTAGAGTTTGGTTGTGGCGGAACAGAATCCACCACCACCACCATCAAACATATGGTGGCTGCACAAAGAAGCTGCTCCAGCATTGCGGATTCTCGTGGAGCTCGTGGAACAATTTAATTTTGTAGTTTTTTTTCTCCTACGCCTTTTGAAAACATCTTTAGCTTTGTGTGCCCCCTCGTTGGCACCCGCCCCCTCTTCTTTAGAAACCCTCTCCGTCTTCCGTATTCTAATTCTGGTTTTCATCGATCCCTTAAGTGTATGTATTCAGTTTCGGTTTCATTCATTCATCCACTTTTTTTTCTTCATTTGGTTCCAAAAATTTTTCGTTGCTAGCTCTCTTTTTTCTTTTCTTTTATTTTTTTTCTCTGGTTATGAAATCCTTTTGCAAAAGGGCTCCGTTCCACGTTCGTTCAAATTAGATACTGATCTTGTATTTGTGGGCGGGCCGACGAAGGGCGTTTTGTTCTGGAGGTATTCTCTGATATTCCTGGGCTACCGCTACTTTTTTTCGAATGTTATCATGCTTCTTCATTTTCTTCTGGTCCCCTCGAACCTCGCAAACGAATCTAATTAGATTTGTTCTCATCTTTCTCTCTCTTTATTCGCTCGGTCTGCTTGTATTTTGTGTGTGTGTGTGGAGTGTTTTGAATTAAATTGCCCGGGTTCCCGACAAAAGCTAAAATTCTCTGCGAAAAAAAAACCGAAGATAATCGGTTCTCGGGTATTCAAACATTTCGGGTATTTGGGCTCAAGCTCTCTAGCTCTCAATTTTTTTTATTGAGACGTGTTCTTCTTCTTCGTCTTGGTTCCCAGAATGCTTTTGGTAGTTTTTTTTTTGTTGCTCTCCTCCTAGTACAAACATTAAACTTTTTTTTTTTTGGTTCTCTTGTATTCTCGGCATGGAAATTTGTATATTCGTGCGGGTGTGTGTGTGTGTGTCTCATAATTCTTCAAGAGATGGATCTCCCATGGTCCTCGGCCGTGTTGAAACAGGGATAAAAGCCTTGGTAGCTAGCTAGGATTCTCAAACCGGTCCTGGACTCGATGGATCCCCGGATGCAATGCAATGCAAACATGCATTGCATCCAATAAATTCTAATGAATCTAATTCATGAAAGTGTGGTGATCCATTTTGATGGCAATTCATCCTAGCTAGCCAACCAACCAACCAACCAAATACATGTCCACCATCGCATGATGATGATGATGGTGGACATGGTGGACATGGTGTCCACTATTTGATCACCACATAAAAGATCACAGTACCATTAACCTAAATTTGGAACAGAAATGAATGCCAATGGTCATTGGTCAACGGAGAATAGGAAATAGGCCGTTTTAATGCCTTCTTTAACACCACCAATTTAGGAGGAGCTTAAGTACTTCTTAGCGAGGGACTGGGAGGAGCTTGATAGGAGAAGTGTGATTACATTTTTTACTGTTCAATTCGCTCCTCTCTCTCGCTCGCTTTCTCACTCTTTCTGAATATCTCTATATCGCTCACTATGTTCTCATGTTTCTGGGCGGAGCTCTTTGATTTTCCCTTTTGATTTCTCTTTCAAAAATTCCCCGGAAAATTTCTCGGAGTACAGCGTTGCTTGTGTATTGCTTGCCACCGGAACCACCGGAAATTTATGTATTCGCTCTACCATCCGAGAGGCGGATCCACGCCCTTTATGATCCAGCTTGGCCTCTCTCTTTCGAAACTTTTGGCCAATTCTTTCTCTCTGAACTCGAAACGTTTTGCTTAGACGAGCAGAAACAACAGCGGAAAAACAAGATGATAATGGAAAATGAACTTCCCACAAATGCACATCAGAAACAAAAACTGAACTGAAATTTCCCAGTGGAAACACCATCGCGTAGGTTATTGCAAAGTTTTTCGGACGGAGAACCACCAAGAACTTACACCATTCAGACAATCCTTGGGATCTTTGGTGCCCTAGGAACCTCTCCATAAAACCACACAAAACCGATGCTGAAAAAGAATGATGTATGTCGTGGTAGTTTGAAAAAAAAATCTTTCTTTGCTCTCCAAGGAGCTCTCCTTGGTTGATGAAATTTCTGCCAATTTTCTCCAGACTCTCTGTCTTGATCTTATTATTAGTCTTGTCTGCTCGCTTTCATATTCTAATTTTGTCATTTAAATTTATTTTATTTTCAAAAAATAAGTTCCGGTTCCCTCCGTCTCTCTCTCTCTGATTGGTTCTTTGTGTGATTATACTCGATGATGAGACTCCGCCCTATAAACAGGAGACAAAGCTGTATTGCTCTCTCTGATTGGTTCAATGTGATGCTCTGACCTGATGACGAGACACACTATAGACAGCAGACGAAGCTATAGCTCTTCTCTCTGATTGGTCCAATGTAATGATTTGACCTGATGACTAGACACGCTATAAGCAAATGAAAAGCAGCGATCAGCCTTAACTAGTACTTGTCTGTGCATGTTTGACGCCTATAACAGCCGTTTTCCTCTCTGATTGGTCCGATGTGATGATTTGACCTGATGACGAGACACACTATAAACAGCAGAAAAAGCTTGTTCGATGCCTATAAGAACCGTTATCCCCTCTGATTTATATAGTGTGTTTTAATGATTCGGATTGGGAAGAGAACTAGCTCTCTTCTTCAATTCAATTCCCCTTTCTGTCCCTAAAATTTTCACAAATTTTTCCAATTTTGTCTTGTCTGTTCGGTCTGGAACGTGTTCCATTTGATTATCATTACTTGACAATGAATGCTGGAGATCCCCGCTTCTTCTTCTCCTCCTCCCCTTGGATCCGGTGGGATGGGCTCCGAAGAGAGCTCTAGATTCCGACCACTCAGTAACGACAATGCGACATTTCAAGGAGAAAGATAGAGAGAGAGAGCGAGAATCTAATTTCCTTTTCCGGTTCCATTCAGTTATCAATCGATGATGATGATGATTTCAATGGAAAAATCTCCATTTTCCGGAGAATCTGCGGCAATCGTATCATGTGATAATTGAATGGCGTGGATGCTGCATCACATCCCACCACCACCAGAACCAGAACCAGAACCAGAACCAGAATCCGAACATTTGAATGAATTTGTTTGACAAAATTTATATAAAAAAAACTGTCTGTTCTCTGTCGTCTCTTCTTCTTCTCTTGTCCAGGATTCTCGAACAATTCTCGGATTCTTTGTGTGTGTGTGTGTGTGTGTGTTGAATTGAATTCTTTAATATCCTAGTTCCAAAGATTTTTGAAACGTGACCGCATCTTATTCTTCTTCTTCTTGGTATTTGATTACTGCCATCCCGGTGGTAAATGATTTTTCCGGTTTTTTTTATGGTTTCGGGATTCGGGATTCTGGATTCGGGATTATTAAGAGTCTGGGCCATGGCTGTCATCACAGCGAAAAAAAACTGCTCGAATCTCCTACGATATCATAAAACTCCCATGGTAATGATCATCATTGGCCACTGACTGGCCACACTGGCCCATCCATATACGATTTCCGCACGTGCTTCATACAAATTTAATTATACTCTGCTTTGTATCCATCATCATCATCATCATCATCCTCGTCCAAAAAGGGGAAACGGAAGACTATCAATGCCGGTCTTGGATACGAACAATCACATCCCAGTGACCCACAAGCGACAGAGTGGACATTGTCCATTGTTGTTGTTGTTGAATAAAGCAAGCAATAAAAGTCCAGAATTATTTTTCGGTACTCGAAATGGTAATCGAAAAAGTTCACTTTTATTCAGCTTTTCGAAACACATGCAGAAAATAGAATAGTAGAAAAGGGCTGAAGGCTCACGCCCAGCGTCATCATTCTGGTTTAGTTTGGTTTCTCTCGTTCCAGGAACTTGTGTCAATAGAATTTATTTTCCAAACAGATTTTTAAGAGGATCTTCTCTTCTTTCCAGGATCCCAATAATAATAATAATGATAACGATTATAATAATAGTAATAATAATAATAATAATAATAGATCTAGGGATCTGCTTGGTAGCGGGCTGCAACTCGGGGGCGGGAAACGGGATTCATACAAAAAGTTGATATTTGGATTTATCAAATGATTCCAAAAATTGAATCCGCTTCTGCTGCCTGCTTCTGTTGTTTGCTGGCCATGAATACAGGCGTGGCCAGATTTGATTGGATTCTATTTGTCTTGATGCTGCTGCTGTTGCTGATGTTGGTACATTTCGGTCAATGTGATGTAGGGCAATTGGCTTAAATCTCGGCTTGTCTCTGCCGATATAAAGCTTACAAAGTTGGTGTCCATTGAAGCAACATCGGTAGCCTGGCTGATCAAAGATTGATGCTGTTTGCTGCCATCGCTGCTGCTATTGCCATTATTATTGGTTAAATCCAAAGGCCCATAAATTAATTGCAATGAACCAGATTGATGATGATGATGCGGCTGCTGCTGTTGCTGATGTTGCTGTTGTTGTTCCGATTGATACTGAACCATCAAATCAGGATTCATTGCTGTTGTGGCCGGAGGAGTGGCATGTATCAAATAATCGCTTGATGGAATCAAATAAGCTCCACCACCACCACCACCACCACTATTGGCTTCCAAGCTCAACATTCCAGGTAATCCAGGATCCATGTTGCTATTTTGCGACGATTTCTTCTTCAATATAGATTTAAGGGGCGTGGATTGTTCAGAAGATGAAGAATAATAAGGCGTGATTCCTGGATGATTCGCATCTCCAGAAGCGTCACTTATATTCGAGTGTGGCCATCTTTGATGCAATGTTTGAGGCAATGTTTGATGGCCATCATTCATCATCATCATCATCATGGTGGTGGTTTGGTCCATCAGCATCGGTGGATCGGTGGTGCCATCCTGATGATATTGTTGGACACGATGATCCGGGTTGATGTTGGATGCAACCTATAGGGGGAGTGGCAACAGTGGAAATAGACGCGCGAAATGAGATCAAAACGAGATTCAAGTCAACCGAATAATTGTGATTTGTCTCTTGTTTTTTTTTTGTTTTAATTTGAAATGTAACACTGTTGCTGTTGTCGATGCTTGCAAAACGAAACTGAATGATAATGCTAATTTAGAATCTCAGAACACACACACACACACACACTCTTATCCTTTGGAATATATTACGATTCTGAACACGGAATTTCCCGTGCTGCTAATATTTCTATTCTATAACCGACGATTCCTAAGAGTCGTCTAAGGCTTACACATTCACCATGCACACTATTGTGTCTGCCCAAGTGTCTGGTGTCTTCTCCCTCAGCCTTGCTTTGTCTTAGACAAACGTTAATTAACTTGTGATTACAACGACGACAAGCTCCATTCCTATCAATTCGATGTCGATGTTCTCTTCTCTCAACATACTCAACACACACACACACTTGTGAAAAACTTGAAACAACAAGGATTTTTTTTCATTTCAGAATATTCTGAATCCAAATATTCGAATCGATTCATTCCTTCCATAGCATACCCTTCCACTTGGATAGCGATGATGGTTGCTGTTGTCACCCGTGTGATGGCGCACTCCTTTCTCCTTTATCCGGG
The DNA here is from genome assembly GCA_025882695.1 of Amerodectes protonotaria. Lineage (NCBI taxonomy): Eukaryota > Metazoa > Arthropoda > Arachnida > Sarcoptiformes > Proctophyllodidae > Amerodectes > Amerodectes protonotaria. Next base: position 10,260 of record JAOZJS010000443.1, on the reverse strand, counting down.
GTCTGGTGGGCGGCTGTGAACAGCCTCTCACGCTTTGATTTGGTTGTTCGTATACGGCTATAGCTGCTGAACAGCACCACTCCTTCTCTTTCAGTTTCGCTTTTTGAGGCGTGAGTACTGATGAACCAATCATACTGGTCTCTTCTACTTCTTCTCCTTCTCCTGGTGTTTTAAGCTCGTCCCCCTCCAATCTCTGCTGTTCAAGATCATATTTGATGACACCCATTTCGTTTGAATCAGCGCCAGTGTTAGTGGTTTTCATTTGAAAATAAACACCAACCACAATGATCAAGTTCAATATGAACAATGTTCCACCAATCAAAAATGATATCCAAACCAAGGTACTGTAGGTTTCTGCGGTCATTTGTGTTGTTGATTCCTATCAAAAAAAAGTGGGCGTGTATGGGCCACGAGAGTTCGAGTACGAAAAAAATACAAAAAAAATGAAAAGAGAAAAAAATTAGTAACACAAAAGCATATCTTTGGTTGCTTTAACTAAGGCTAAGGCCATTCTCGAAACAAGATCCGGGCGCCATGGTTGATGATGATGATAATGATACTCAATGATAGACACACAGACGGGTACACACACACACATACACATCATAAGCAAGTATTAACGCGGATCCGGCCAAGAGATGAAGAGATGTGAATCTGGACAAATTTAGAAATCAAGATGGACAGTGTCCAGTGTCCACTTTGTAGAATTTTTAGATCCATTTCGCGCACCAATGGTGTGCTTGCTGGATGGTGCACTACTAATGGTCCGATGGAAATGAAACTTGGCCAAATATTTCTCTGGTTCTGGCTCTTCGTTGGCTTCCTTCGTTCGTTTTTATTTTTTCGTTTTCGTTGAAAACTTTTTCTCTCGCTTTTTGTTGTCTTAATTCGGGCGCTTGGCTTCTCTCTTTTTTTTGCTCGCTCGCTCGCTAAGAATCTTTGGTTTATTCCCCAGATTCTGGATCCAAGCCAAAACTTGAAAATATGACGTATGTTGGGCGTGAGCGGAATGATCCACTCCCATTGAATATTCACACTGTGTTCCAGTGTGCTACAATGTTTTAATTTCAGTTGCCCAATCCAACAACCAAACACTTGGACCGTGGGTGGACATCTGGATTCTGAGGAGAAAATATGAAATTTAATATAGAACAACTTACATAATGCATCGATGAAGAAGAGGAAGATGAAGAAGAAGAAGAAGAAGAAGAAGAAGAAGAAGAAGAAGACGACGAAGACGACGAATTATTCGAAGTGCTTGAATTCATTAAAATGGCGTTGGTCATATTGGCCAAGTGTTTCACAGTTTCTGAATCATCACCATTATAATTATTATTCTGGTCATTTTTATCATTGTTGTTGTTGTTGATGTTGTTTTTTTGGTTGTTGATGCTGGAACTTTTCAACCGATGCTTTGATTCAATTTGTCGCCTGGCGTATTGTTCCTGGTTGACACTGGTATTGTTAAAATCGGAAGCCGCTATTGTAGTTTCATTGTTCAACGAGGACAGGTGTGACAATGAGCTTGGAGCGAAAGCATTGGGCCTATGGTCCATTGTCACGCCTTCCGGATTGGTCTGATACAACCGTCCATATAGCACACTTTGGTGATGTTGTTCAAACAAGCTGGTCATATTCCGTCTTAGATTTCGATGTTGCCATTGTTTCGAATCCGGAATCTGTATGGTCAACGGTTTGACCTGGCCATCATAAGTGTCCAAATTTTCATGGTCTGGCAATAGATGGTGTTTTAGGTAAAAATGTTGTTCCGCATCCAAATGATGATCGTCCGGTTCCGGGCCTGCACCATCATCAATTTTTCTACGGGCTTCACCATCACCCATATTGACGAACCCCGTGGATTCCCTAAGCTCGATCGGTGCATGTAAACGTGGTATAAGCGAAAGCCATATGGACAAACGATGGCTATGATAATGGTTCCGTGGTTCGATTGTTGAAGATCCTGTGAAACGATTAGGAACAGACAACCGAAAACAAAAAACGAAACGAAACAAAACGAAAATCCCGGAAGAACCCGGTTATTAAATCCATTTTTTTTGTTCTCACTCCGGCTCGCACTCGGATCTCTACGGGGGCGTCAAGCTTTGTGTTTATTCTTTTTGTTTTTTGTTTTTTTTTTTGTGTTCTCTCTCTCTCTTTTTGCTTGGCGCCCATATATCCACTTATTCACTTTCACATGGATGCTTCCAGGGTTCTCTGCTTGGATTCTATTTTTATCTCTACTTTTCGGTCTCTCTCGGCGATATATTCTTTTTTTCATATTTGGACTTTGCGAAAAACAAAATATGAAAAGAAATGGAACTAGGGCTCTTCTTTTGTTTTTTTTCCCAATTTTTCCTAGGTTCATGTGAGTGCGTGGGTACATTTTCCTGGCAGTATTAGTGCATCTTCGGCGACTTTGGACTTGGAACTTGGGAGTGAATTTTCGCCCACAACGAATACACTAGAACTAGGACTGGGAAACGAAGGACTTGCAAGCCTGAAAAACAAAAACGACAACAACGAGAATCTATCCATGCATGTTAATGAAATCAAACTGAGCACGTTGTGTGTCTCGGGTGTTGCTCCGTGTTCGGATGGTTGGTTGGTTGGTTGTTGGGTTGTTTGGTCGCTAAACTTCAACGAATATAGGGCTAGAGAGGCCAAAAAAACTAAACTCTATAATACCCTAGACTCTATAATAACAATAACCTAGTTGAAGAGACAAACACACTTTATAAGAAAAAAAGGGAGCGAGAGAGAGAAGGGTTTCAATATCCGTCGTCGTCGTCGAGAAGAAAAAACTTTAAAATTTTCGAAACAGAGAAAATAACCCACGCACTCAGTTAGGCAAACAACCAGGCGTTTCCAGGCTGCTTTGATGAAGCCATTGTTTTTTTTTCTGTCTCGTTCCCGAACAAGAAGTACATTTCTTTATTTTTTCTCTGTGTTTGCTCTTCTTCTTCTTCTTCCTCTCTCTCTTTTTTGCATGTCTGTTTCTCTCGTGCATGTGAACGGAATTGCTAAAAAAAAGAAAGAATGCAAGAAAGAAAGAATAAAATTCTGATGGGGCCCAATTGGCGCCTAGTTTCCGTTTTGATCACATTCAACACTAATGAACCCCACCGTTACGCGATAGTATCGTATCGTATCGTTTTTTCTCGTTCTTCATTCAAATGTCTCTCCTGGCTGGTTGGTAGGTAGGTAGGCAGGCCCTAAGTATTGGTCTCTTCATCAATACGACAATGATGATGATGTCCTGTATTAAAGAGAGGGAGGAGCTAGCTAGCTTTTTTTGTAAAAAAAACATGAAAATCATCTTTGGGATCTCATCCACAAATGGACACATTTTCAATCGATTGCTATGCGTGCATTGCTTTTGTTCTTGGTCATACCCATTCTCAACTTAACAACAATAACAACAGCAGTGTGTGCATGCAGAGAAGTATTGGTTGGGGGTGTGGCTAAATTTGTATTCATATAATCGAGCCAATCTCTGCGCGCTGCTTGCTGTCCCCTTGCCGTTGAGCAATCGCTATAAAAAGATTTTTTTTCTTTGACTATAAAAGTAGCGAAGAATTAGTTCCACAACCATTTCCAAGAGTGCGTGCATGTCTCTGTGTGTGTGTTGTGTGTGTGTGACTGCAAACGACTGGAAATCAAATCGAATCAAATCAAATAGAGAATCAAAATGGGAGCATAAATTCAAAACCATTTACAATTCCAAAGAATCTGTAGAATAAGATGGAAAAAAAATCCAAAAATCAAATCAGGATACATCCATACTGATGTGAAAGTATGCTATTTCTCACCAGTATATTAGCTTCTCCGATTTCCATTCATGAGCTGGGGGAGGGGCAAGGGAGTTGGTCGGGTACACGAGATTCCGAATCTGGCAACAACCAAATTTGCTATTCTTACACTCTGGTTCTAGGACTCTTTACCATGGCAAAATTGAGCAATAAAATTTTATTTATTTCACTCCTAGATAAAAAAAAATCCAAGGCGCCAAAAAAATAGATCCCAGATTCAATATTGGTTTTTTCTTCTGTTCGGGCAAACAGCACCTGATTCTGAAAACTACAAATATTCACATTGTGTTCGTTCACATTCCGCCAAGATTGATTCCCACAAGATTATCTTGGAACAATTGTGCAAAAAAAAGAATTCTTTTTTTTCAGGAAAAAAAATTGTGTGTCTGATAGCCCAGGATAACTGTCAACCATTGTGAAAATCAAAAGAGCTACAATGTCCCTTGATGTTTGCTTCACTGCATTGCATTTTTTTTCGCCCAGCTTTTGGCGCAAAATTTTAGCGCCAGTACTTTGCATTAATTTTTTTTGGGGGGCTATTTCATAGAAGCATGGACAAGATTTCGAATTTTTTTAGAGGCCCTCGCAGATACATTGAAGGTCCCAGGTCATGCATCAGTCCATCATGATGGTCCTAGGGATGCGCTTATCTTTGGAATAACAGTTCTTGTTTTTTTTTGTTCGCTTCGCTTTGTTTGGTCCGAATCTCTCTCTTGGATCTGATTGGTCAGTCTGGGGTAGCGTGTGCGCTCCCATTCCAATACTGGAATCTAGCACTTACCAAACTGTAAATAAGGCCTTTTGGTTGTATCGTAAGGTGGCCAGAAAAAAGTCGAACGCCCATCACCAGCGTCCATCCCGATAGTTCGAGTATTGCCAATGGTTTGGTATCCAAATCTTGAAAGCCATCTATCATGAGATGTTGCTGTTGCTGCTGGAACTAGCAATGGTGCTGTTAGTGGTGGTGGTGGTTGCATTCCGTTCCATTGATCTTCATCAAGCTGGCCATCCTCATACTGCTGCTGCTGCTGTTGCTGAAGTCTATGTTGATGATGTCTTGATGAATGAATCAGCTTAGAAGTGGTCGTGGTGCTAGTTGGAATGGTTGATTCTGGAGATTGTCGACTTGTAGCCAAGGTTGTTGGTGGTGGTGTTGTCGTTGTTGTTGTTGTTGTTGCTGGATTTGGATCGCTAAACACAGCCCAAAAAAAGAAGAAGAGAGAACGATAATGATAAGCTCATTAGTATCGATTCTGTGCTAGAAGCGAAAGGTTCGAGACTGCTTTGGCTTTGGCTGGCTTCGAAGTCCCCGAAAAAAAACCTTACGTCCAATGGACAATGTGTGTCCAGACAAGTCAAACGTGTCTTTCGTTTTTTTTTTTATAAATGTTCTGGTAACGATGTTCTGGTTTCCTATGTCCAGGGAAGCAAAGTTTTCACAAAAAAAAAAATTTTATTGCCCGTTCCAGACAGGCAGACACACACACACACGGAAATCCACACAAAGTGAATCCATGTGGATGTGGGTGTGTGAGTGTGTTGCTTTTGCTCACAAATTGCCATTTCGTTAATCAATCAAATGTGCCAAGCACCGTGTGATAGTGTTTGTTGTTGGATGATGGTGGCCAGAATCTTCTTGGCTAGCTAGCTAGCTTTATATCGTTGATAAACACGCCTATCTAAATAGCTAAACGCCCATACTGATTGATTTAAATCAATTAATTATAATCAAACACATTTTCTTGGTTGCTGCTGCACTGAAAAAAACTTCTTCTTCGCTCTCTCTCTCTCTCTGTCTGTCCAACATTGAGGTCTGGATTTGAAGGCCCTTCCGTCCCTCTCTCATACGTCGTAAGGGGGTTTGAAATCTAAGTATTTCTCACCACCAAAACGGCCCGATTTCCGTAACATAACGACCGTGGACCAGATTCATCCCGACTTAGAACGACGACGACGACGATGAGGTTCATTAGTTAAGCACCAGTACTACGTTATATTTGTTATATCAACTCAAATGATGTTAATAATTGGGTTTTACCATTGTTTGTTCGTTTCGGGAATAGTCTTAATGATTATGTATGGGCTTGTTTCAGTAGTGTAGCATCCATTCAGATTCATTTGACAAGTCAGAAAGAAATGGTTCGAAATGATGGGGAGGAACTGCACAGACCGACATTCCCGACCCCGAGACCTATAGATTTTACATGGTTTTTATAGATCTTGTCACACACACACACACGTTTTAGGGTCTTTTGGGGCCGAATTTGGCCGATGTTGGCCAATCAAAATGGACTTTTTCTTTTTTATTTTGGCACATATCCAAATTGTCCTGTCAAATTGGTTTTGACTAGATTCCTTCCCCCCTTATTTTTTCCAAAGAAATTTTTTTTCGCGACAACTTTGAATAATAACAATAATAATAATAATATTGATCCGCCATCCCTACAGAACCGATAGACAGGAACTCTTTTGATTGTTCAGTGAAAAAAAAATCGACTATTTCCACCCAACCAAAGTTTCTAGTACAGAAATGGGACGGACTAACGGGGCTAAGGGGAGGGATTTCTCTCTTATATCTTTTATCGTGTTGGATGAAGATGATTAACGGTACACGGACCAATGATTGTTCACAATCCCCTGGTTGGCTAAGGTTGGCTCGGCCCCGTCTCAAAGAATCATTGAATTGAATCGCTGAAGCTCGAACAACCAAATGAAAATAGGAAACAAGAATTATCTGAGAGAACAGAGATTGAGAAAAATCGAGAAAAAGAAAAGCAAGAAAAATGTTTTAGGTTTTGATTCTCGTTTCTTGTTTCTTGTGTTTCAATTTACTTCTCTGGGGTTTTCCAATTCAATTCAATCAATCGTATCGATAAGAGTTGTTTTTTGTGCTTCTCTCTCACTTTTGGCACCCTAGAATCCAAAGGATTCGATAAGAGAGAGAGGGGGGTTTCCTTGGTTTTCTCATTGCGAGCCCGCTTTCACACTTGATCTGGTTCCTCTGATTATTTCAAAAAGCCCGCCAAAAAACAAGCAAAATCAAACACTCACCCGTGCACAGCGAAATTGATCCAAGCACCAATGAATGTTTGACATAAATTAATCATCTCCTTCACTCTTCTGGTACGATTATCACTGAAATTTGGAACACCTGAATCCTCCTCCTTTAGATCGGCCATCCAATGATCAATGGGTGATATGTCCAAAGTTGGATAACCTCGTTGATGTTGTTCCTCCCGATAGCCGGGATTTTGGTCCAGATTCATCAATCGTTCCATCAAGAATGGTACGCCGAATATACAGGCAAGATCGTCGCCGTGCTTGAAGCGAACACCATTGCCATGGTGGTCGTGGTTTTGATTGGAAAGAACATAGAAGAAACTGGTGGGCGCTGAAGACGATTGGGAAAAAGAAGGCGGAGCTAAATTTGTCGTTAGGGATTGTACAAAATGATGATCCAAAGATTCCACCGATGGCGCCACTATCAAACCATCACCGTATAATTCTCGTAATGATTCCAGCAATGTCCATGGTTGTTCCAGTGGCCGAGTCCAATCGGTATATTCATTGATCAAAGTATAGTAAATGGCCTGCTGATGATAATCGTACAGGTTTCGTACCATGGTCCTCAACAAACGATTCCGGCGTTGAACGGAAATCCCTTCCCGTTGCTCTTGGTCTCCAAATATGAACCAAGGTGTTTCATCTTCGGTGATGCCCACCATCAAATCCGGATTTGGTAAGCTCAAATGTTGGGCGTGTGTTACTGGTTTGGTGGGCGCGGCGGAATCATTGTAATTATGATTAGTTCTATGCATGTGAGCGGATATGGTTGACCAAGAAGGAGGTGTGGTGTAAATAGTCGAAGAAGAAGAGTAATGGGAGCTGCGGTGTTGCTGTTGCTGTCGTTGCCATATGTTTTGTCGGATGTGATGAAGCAGAATCCTGGGCTCTTGAGGAATGACTATCCCGTCGATTATGGGACCGAAACCGGTCAAATAGTCAGGCACTTGATATTTGGTGGATTGTAATTCGGCTACGGATTTCATCCTCAAACAATCTATCTGAACGGAACCATCGTTCCCGGTTTCCGGGTCGACCGGACATCCAACCTGTCTGGTCACTTGTTTAGCATACAACAAAGAATCACGTGCAATGGCCCATGGAGCCAAAGCTGAACCGCTCATCAAGATCACCCGGTTGAACAAGCCTTTGGCCATCGGCGAAAGCATCAACAGATGTGCACAAGCAGCACCAAAACCATGACCAACCAAAGTGATATTGTTTGGTTGGCCACCAAATTGAGCAATGTTTTCCTGGATCCAATGTAATGCCGCCACTTGATCCATTAGGCCGTAGTTTCCCCGAATGGTTCCATCAATGTTGGCCGGCATGAACCCAAGAATTCCCAAGCGGAAATTCAAGGTGACCACAATCGTCTGGCCAAAGCTGGCCAATATTGAACCATCAAACGAAGAACCTGGATTCCATTCATACGATTCGCTGGTGATGACCACCAAAACCGGAAAAGTTTTAGCGGTTCCACCATCATCCCCACTACTTTTAGAATCCATCAAGAATGATTTATCTCTTCCACCGGCACCAGCAACACCACCCACTACCACAGCACCTCTTGGTTTTCGTTGCGATGCTTTCACTGTCCGGGACAGGTGCTGTCGACGTTGTTGATGATGATGAAGAAGATGATGATGTAGATGATGATGATGAACAACCAGAAACGGAAAGGTGTGATTTATAGTATCAAGGGAAACAACAACGGGCTGCTGTTCCAGTCCCGTGGCCCAATCGGACGGTCGATTTTCCAGATGTCTTTTCCGACGATGTTTGATGGTGGTGGTGGTCGGAATGATCCAAGCTTGGTCTGCCATGTTGCCATGATTGCCGTCGTAGTCTGGATATTCATCATCATCATCGTCGTCGTCGTCGGCGTTGTTGTTGTTGTTGTTGGCGGCATCTGTCTCATCTGGTTAGGCACGAAGAAGAAGAAGAGGAAGACGAAGGAGAAGGAGAAGAAAATTATAAGTTAAATAATCTAAATTAAATTAAGTTTTCTTTCTACATTTTCCATATGCATTGCATCCAAGGCGCCTTGTTGTGTGTGACATGCCGAAAACGATAGTTTTCTTTTTTCTTAAACGGAAAACCCCTAACAAATGATAAATGGATTCTAAATTATCATCATCTTTCTCTCTCGGGCTCCGGTTATTCAGGGAGCCAAAAAAAGGGAGCCAACAGCGACCAATTCTGGTTGTTATTTTTTTTTCTCTCCAAAGCCTTTTTTTCTATAATGATCACTTTGCATCCCAGAAAAAAAATTGATGGGGATGGTGTGGTCCGCTTCCCTCTTCAAAGGGTTTGGACCAAGACTTTTCTTTGCTTTTTTTCTTTTTGGCGCCAACTCTTTTGCCTTCAACCATCAAGAGAGGCAGAGAGAGAGAGAGAGGGAACTTATTTTCCGAAGTTCCAAGACGCCCAAATCGAAACCTATCCGATCCGATCCAATCAAATTGAATTCGAATGCATTGAATAATCATCAGCATCATCATCATCTATATCAGCCAATTTAAATTTTTCAAAAATTTTTTTGGCAGGCCGCACACCGCAAAAGTAGTTTGTAGAATGTAGATCTACGTATGTAGGCGGACATCTCTGAACAGCAGAACAGAAATACAGCTTCTTCTGCTGTTTATAGTGTGTTTAGTCATCAGGTCAAATCATCACATTGGACCAATCAGAGGACATAACGGTTGTTATAGGCGTCAAACATGCACAGACAAGTACTGGTCATAGTGCTGAACGCTTTTCATAGTGCTATAGTGTGCCTTGTCATCATCGTCATCGTGTGGTTCGAATCATCACTGGACCAATCAGAGAGAGCAATACAGCTTTGTCTCCTGGTTAGCTGAAATGCTTAGTGGGCCGGCAGTTGCTCACCCTTGATCACTCGAGCCGATGGGTGGGAATTTTTCAGGGCGAGATCTATTGTTCGAGAAAAATCATAATTCAAATGTCGTCAATTATTATTTAGGTTGTGGATAGCTCTTTGGATCCAGTTTCCGGTTTCCTCACAAGAAATAAACGATTAGCGCGAAGCTTGACGAACGAAGATTGTAATCAATTTATCTTCTGCACAAACAGCAGCAATCAGATCGATTCTTTCCCGGGCCCGAACGGTGACCATTTTTTTGGTTGTTGTTTTGTTGCACGGTGTGAAAAACACCAGATATATTGAGGGAATCCGCGGTTCCACTCCCCGGGCCAATGAAAACCAATCGATGAAGATGATGATGTTCATTGAAAGAAGCGCACACATAGCACGCACACATCGAAGAGCTAAAGGAACCACCAATCGATTCAAACCAATTTCCTGAAGTCAGATACTTTTAGGGTTAATCCTTCACACTTTTCTTATTCTTCTCTCTTCTCT
>JAOZJS010000442.1:0-33736 GCA_025882695.1 Amerodectes protonotaria | reverse complement strand
ATTGAATCGACGGGACAAAATTAATCACACACAAAACACACAAACGACGATCCAAATTACAAACAACAACAACAACAACAACAACAATTAGATCAATATCATTTTTAAAAAAATATATTCGATACGTTGTTCTCGATTGTTATAAACGCACCTACACACCCACACGCCCACATACAAACACACCCATACACACCCACATGCACACCCACACACCGAATCGAAGGAAACAGGAATCAAATTATCAGCACTATTCATTCATTCAATCATTCATTCATTCATTCATTTTTTTCGGGTTGATGATTTTGTGTTGTAGCGCTAAAATTGAAATGAATCCCGACCAACATCATGATCACCAATGATGATTTTTGCCATGGATATTGTGTATTTTCAGTAGTGTTGAAAAGTATCCATCATGTTTTTCAATTTATAACTTTCAACATACTTACTTACTTCACATATCACTTATCATCATTAATATTGATTGTCTGGCCTTTTTTTTCCCGAACTGAAGCTTGTTTAGCGCTGACAGGCCAACCTTTTCAAGGCGGACCCTAACCAATCATTAAGCAAAGCAAAGCTGTGCGTAGCCAAATCTAATATAAGGGAGAAGGGAGAAGGAACATGACGAAGGAACAGAAAAAAAAATTGAAGAAATAGTATAAGCCAATAAGCATCAAGCGCATAGTCTGTCGTCGCTTCGCACATACGCACCTACATGCAGCTTACATGCATGCTAAGACAGAGACAGACGCGAAGACAAAATTCACGGTTTTCAGCGACATCTGTCGATCACGTTCGGTACTATTGTGCAGAATAGCAATACACTGTCAATATTGCCATTCGATGAATTGCGCAAATCAATCCAAAAAAAATAGCAACAAGTTATGATCGGAAAATTTGGGTTAGTAATAATAGGAGGTGTTACCCAGTTAAACTTAGAACATGGGCGTTATCATTCGATTTGGAACCGTTGGAAACCCTAAAACTATGGATGATATGGCCTAGATATGGATGTGGAAAACAATGCTCTAAATAGAACAATGGATGGCCAGATCGTGGGTATATATTACAGGTAATTTGTAAAAAGCTCGCATTTTTTGCGAAGATTTAGGGCGTTTTTCATCACAAATTCATTTTTAGAGTTTAATTTTAACCTGTTTTGTGTTGTGGAATTTCTTATTGACGAAAGGTTTTTGTTTTTGATTTTTACCAAGAACATTGAATAAAACAATCAAAGATGAAGATGATGCTCAACACCATCGGCATCATCATCATCGGAATCATTTCGAATGTGCTCTGGCTTCAACCCGACTGGATTGAATGTGAAGAATTAAAACTAACTACACCAGTGGGATATGATCCAGGCAGAAAATTATGGAACAATTTTGAAAACAGCGATACAGATAATTGGAATATAAAAAACTTCGCCATATCCACTCCGATGATACACGCCCATATACCATTTGCTGATCATACATTAAGAACTGAAGAGGGTCATTTTGCCATAATTGATTCACGTAATACAAGATTAAGTAATGGATATTTGGAAGCATCCAATCCGTATGATAAACAAACAAAACAAACCAATATTTGTTTTAGTTTCTGGTTTTTCTTTTATGGCCACTATGATGATAATCTTGAAAATGCATCACAATTAGAAGTCTTTTTGTTGTACGATTCAAAACCGATCAAACGTGTTTATCGTTCATTGGAAGATTTAATAATCCGATGGCAGGAAGCTTTGATTGATATACCTGTAGATTCCATGGATTTCGATAAGATCCTTGTCAATGGTACGGTGTTCAGTGGAACATTGGCCATCGATGATTTGAAAATGAAAATGGGCTATTGTATAAGCAAAGAATCACAGGTTCAAAGCGATTTTGAGGATGGATCCTCAACCGATATGTTCATGCCGGACGCTACTTGGAAAGTGCATCAAGGATCGGAAACAAAGATCCATTTACCAGATCATACAACCCGTACATTGGATGGACATTTTTATGGTGTTTACATGGACTCGACCATTAATCCTACGGCGAAAATTTTGACCAAAACCAATTCAACATTCGATTTGTTCGCTTCATGTTTGGTATTCTCTTATTATTTGATCGGTGAAAATGTTAGCCTTTTCTATGGTTATGAATTTACAGAGGGCAACATCAAATTTGAACAGTGGTTGGTTCAAGGTAAATCTGCTTCAAATCAATGGTTTACACATAAGGAAACCATTAACAAGGAAAGTTGGGGCCGCAGAACGATGCGTTTGATATTTGGTGTTCAATTCACATCCGCCATCAATAATCATGCGGCATTCATCGATGATGTCCATCTGATGAAAATGTCGTGCGGCCAGGAAAGTCCCGAATGTGATTTTGAGGTGAGGAGAATTTGAAAATCTCAGTCCAAATCAAGTAGTTTATTACAATTTATGATTTTATTTGATCTAGTCTAGCAATTATTGTACCTTGGAAGTTGTTCATCCGAAATCACTTAATAATTGGATACCGTTTGAATCGTTGGCGAATAGAGAAAATCTGACCACAATGTCTTTGGATTATCTAACTGGCCATGTTAATGAAGAATGGCATGTTTACTCGCCAAGAATGGATGGCCCGTATATCAAACAGGATAATACGATGGGCAATGAATACGGAAACTATTTTCTATTAGAACAAAACAATGGACAAAATCGAGCAATATTCATTACCGATCGTTATGCGATCAACACCACTGGTGGTACGGCGGATAGGCAAAATTTTTGCCTGGAAATCTATGTTGTGAAGCCAACTGAAGTTAGTTACATTGAGGTTTATCAATCAGAATCACCGGACCACAATGGATTAGGCTGGAAATTGTTCGGTACCAATGAATCGTTTCAAGATTGGCACCGGTTGCAGATCATGGCTAGGCCCCAATATTCAAACTCGGTGGATATATATTTTTTCATTGTAAGAATTCAACCCACTTCCCTCACTGCCTCACTTTTGATAATCGTTTTTTCCATTTGGTTTTTGGATATTCGCCTGCGCAGATTGCGACCACGCTTAATCCGAGAGCCTACGTGGCAGTGGATGATTTTCTGGTACAACAAAAACAATGCCCCGATCCATCAAATGTTTTACCAACATTATCTCCGCCCACTGGTCCAACCGTACCGACAACAACGCCAGCCGATCATATAACAACACCGTTTCATGGTTTCCATAATGGAAAGTTTTATTGCAATCCAAGCGATTCAATATCTGTGGAAAAGGTTTGCGATCAAGTCGAGGATTGCCTGAACGGGCTGGATGAAAAAGAATGCGGTGATTGTTTATTTGAAAGACATGATCTGTGCGGATATAAAATTATCGGAAGTAAGTCGAAATGTTTAGCGAAACTAAACTAAACTTTGAAAGTGTTTATTGCATTGGTTTATTTCCAAAGATTCAGACGATGAACAAGACCAAGAACAGTTTGAATGGAGATTCAGCGATCAAAGTAAATATGGACCGAATGATTTTCACGTACACGATTCTATGACTGCTTCCGGTAGAAAAGTCAAAACTTTTGATCCGGATGTCTGGTTAATGACACCATATATTCAACGTACATATCTAAGTAAGTGTATGTTTGGTGAGAATTTTCGGGTTCTAAAAAAAAATCTACATTGCTCAATGTTCGAATAGGATGTTTCGTAGATTTCTATTATCTTTACAATACTACCTGGCCGGGCATCAACGATCGCTTCAAGCTTAAATTGAGAACATCTGATTGGCATACGACAACCGTATGGCAATCATCATTGGAACCATTAAGACCTGGAGAATGGTATCCAATAAGAGTCCATCTGAATCGTATCAACCATGATTTTCAATTGATATTCGATGCGCTGCCGCTTGGTCCTCAGCCTCGATCTTCAAGTTCCGGTTCCGGTTCATATCATTCGATTAGATATGTTCGAATGTTATCGTGTGGACCAAAAACACCGATCAGTCCTACGGAAACATGTTATGGATTTCTGTGCAAAAATCGAGTGTGCATCGACAAGAGCAGTGTGTGCGATTTTGACGATGATTGCGGTGATGGTTCCGATGAACAAAGTTGTGATCCAAATTTGATGACCGATTTTCAATCAGACAGTGGTCTTGGTCGTTGGGGTGCATTATATTTTCGAAATTGGAAACTGACCGAAGCCGATAAACAATCAGATCTTCGTCTGGCGCCAACCTTCGATCATACCACAAGTTAGTGTTTAGTGTTTTTTGGCAATGTTTTTAATTGATTCTGATCACATCCATTAATCCCAAAGGATTCATGTCTGGAGGAAAATATTTGCTGAACAATGAAGGCCCGGGCGCCATAATTGATGGACCGCCGATGGTTATCAATTCTGGATGTAGAGTTAGCATGTTTGTGATGAAAAATTCTAAAAATTCTACATTGATGATGAAGCTTTTGGATTTGCAAACGGGATCAACCAGAATTCTAAGAACAATCGATGATTTTACTGATTATTTTCAAAATTTCTATTGGATGGCCGGCTCTAACTTTCGGTACAATTCTATCTATAAAATATTGCTTGAAAGTAAGCGTTACACCAGCCAAAGCGAACATTCTATTAATTTTTTTTGAAATTATTTTTTTTACAATTATTTAAACCAGCTACATTGACCAATACGTCCGATAATTTTATGGATCCATACGTAGCAGTAGATGATATTAGTTTTTCCAGCTCTTGCACCATATTGGACCATGATCCGATAAATGTAACAACCACATCACCAAATGACACTTGTTTGGGCATACTTTGTATGGATGAACACCATAAACAGATTTGTGTGGTGGAAGCACAAATCTGTGATTTTATACCGCAATGTGCCAATGGTCAGGACGAATCACAATGTGGTGATTGTAATTTTAATGAAGAAAATAACCTCTGTGGCTGGACACAATACAGCCAATCGTCGGTTTCGGTTGTTTGGAGCGTATTTCAACCGGCCAGCGCTACACCGAATCGCTACATGAAACAGGATGCGGATGGAAATCCTAACGGTGGTTATTTAGCTTCTTCGTACGCTGCACATAAACGTAAGCTTCGATTTTTGGATTGATTTGTTAAATGTTCCACAATGTTTACGGTTTGTTAACATGATCCAGAGTATTTCAAATATTTACGAAGCCCACAAATCAATGGCCGTACCAGTGAATTTTGTCAGATGACTTTTCAATATGCATGCCTAGAACGAATCGCAGCGTCAATTTATGTCGATTATGAACACATATTGATAAAAGATTTAAAATGCGAACAAAACAAATGGCAACTGGTTCGATTGGATATTGGCGCGCATGAACCAGGCTTCGGTTTATTTGTGGAAATTCAAAGTTTCGGCGCCGATAACATTGTAGAAATCGATAATTTTAAACTGCATAATTGTTCAACATTACATCAAAATGATACCGAACCGCAGCCAATCAAAAACCTTGATTGTGATTTTGAAACAGGTGTTTGCGGTTGGAACATCGGTAACAATCAAACTAGAGGCCATTGGTTTAGGACCAATTCTTTTTCGTTGGAACCGGGCATCGATCATACCAGCCTGATAATTCCGATGCCGGCAAAACATGGAACATGGCTGACCACACAGGCCAATATTCAAATGGATACGCCTATTTATAATGTTTTGCAAAGCGATCGACCAATCTTGGCCGATTCGTCCAACAATGGTTATTGTATGCGTTTTTGGTATTATTTTTTCGGCCTACAACAAGCCAAATTCTACGTGAATGTTTGGTCGGCCGATCCAAAACATCCGGCTGGCCAAACACTATGGACAAGAGTTCAGCCCGTGGCCAGAGATTGGAGTGAAGGTTTGATTGATATTCCTCGCCAGCAAGCAAACTTTCATATCTCAATAGTGGCGGATGTTTCATCTACCGTGATTGTTGGATTGGATGATATCAGTTTTTCGCAAGGTCCTTGTAAAGCAACGGATCCGATGTTCTGTGATTTTGAGCTGAATCTTTGCAATTGGAAACTGCATTCTGGATCGATGAAAATCACACAAGATGGTGTGACACCAGATCATACTACCGGTACTATTTTTGGACATTTTATGGAACAACCAATGACCCAAAACCAGGTGATTTCGGCCATCATACAAGATATTCACCATGAAAACCAGCAACAATCCTGTTTGAGTTTGTATTATTATTTCGATGCTGGGAATGGCCAAAATACTGCATCAGAATATTCATCCGGAAATGGTCAATTATCCGTACAATTGTTCGAAAATGATGAATGGTCAACATTGAAGAATATTTCCATGGTTGATGTGATTGGTGTTAACCAACAAAATATTTGGACATTGTTGAGCGTTAGCTTTTGGATGGGACAACACGCCTCATTAATGATACAGATCACACAGAATCAACAATCCATATTGATCGATGATGTTAGATATTTGGAACATTTTTGTGATTCATTTTCCGGTGCTTGTGATTTCGAAAGCGATATGTGCGGATGGTTTAATGGGAAACAAACACAAAACTTGATGCTTTGGATACGGGTCACGCCCAGGAATACGTTCGTGAGGAGAAATGGTGTACCGTATGATCATACCACCAAAACAGATCATGGTTTCTATTTGGCATTAGCATTGGACATGCATCGAGCAATTCCAACAGAATCATCGGTTGTATTGCGAAGCGTCTTGATCACAAGACTTCAACGTGATGTTGCCGTTTGCTTTAGAATGTTCTTCTTTGCCCGAGTTTTGACCGGCCACAACGGCACCGAAGTGATGCGCGTACAATTGGTTGATCCGCAAAAACAGGGCAAAGTTCTTCAAGAAGTCCCTGTATTGGCCTCACCCATGGGAGATTACAATGCGATTGATTGGGTTTTGTTCCAAATGGAAGTCGAAAATCTTCCACCAGTTTATGAATTTGTCATCGTGACCAAATATAATCAATTCATAATCAGCGATATTGGAATCGATGATATTACCATCAAACATGAACGATGTTTTGACCATAGCCATACCCCATTTACAAGCACAACACCATTACCGGATCAGGAAAAGGTGGCGGATTGTGATTTTGAGCCACTATCACAAATGTGCCATTGGACATATCAGCATAATATCTGGACGGTGACATCATATGATAAACGTAAGATTAGGTGCCGAAATTTGATTCGTTGCATAATTGTTGCATAATATTTTCTCTTTTTTTTCGATCCAGAAAATGATCCGTATGCTCCGGCCATGGATCACACCATTAAATCGTCGAGCGGACATTATTTATTGTACAAGAATGATACGAACAGTGGCGATCCATCTGAACAATGGTTAATATCACCATCGATGAATTGGGACCGGAAAAGATGTTTGTCGTTCTGGTATTATGCAGATGGTGGACTACCGTTCGATGTTGGCCAAATTGATGTTATGCTTGAAACAAACGGAGAAGTGTGCCTAACAACCCATTTGAATGAATACCGGTTTCTTCATACACAATCTTGGCAATTGATCCGATTGACCATTCCGTTCCGTGAACGTAAGCTTGAACCACCACCTTGTTCGGATTTCTGTTTAAAACTACGCTTAATCTTACGTTTCTCTCAGGTTTCAACAATGAAACAATGCGAATCAAAATTAATTATAAGCTGTTCACGGAAAGCCAAAATGCATCCGCAGCCGATTATAGTTCGTTCGCCATCGATGATATACGAATGCGCCCGGGTATTTGTGGCCATCATCATGATTATACATATACTTTCACTGATGGTGTTGAAGATTTACTGATGGAACAAATTCATCCACCCGGTCAGTACAAGGGCCACGTGCTTAATTATAGACAAGCAATGGCCGCCAAATTAGTTCCCGATGATGTTCCAAAACAAGATCACACCACTTATTCAATCGATTATGGATACTATTTTGGATTTTTAAATCTTAATTCGGAAACTTTAAACACAACATACATCAGTGATTTGTCCATAGTGGATGTGCCCGCTGATCAAAGCCAAAGATCTTGTATACGTTTTGCATATCAAGCGATCGGTAACATAGCCCGATCGCTTCAAATTTCCATAAGCGATAAGGAATCCGATGATGGAACATCATTTTCCAGCCCCTTGCGTTGGAGTAATGTTGCGTAAGTTTAGAACCCATCTTTTTTATACCCTCTCCCCTGTATCTTAATCTTAATCTGGATTCTGAACTGGATTCGCAGAGAAAAACCTTGGTGGACAGTGGTAGAATTGGACAAACAGATTGATTATAAACATTCGATATTGTTTCGTATGATCAAATCGTTCGATCATGATTCTTTCATTGCATTGGATGATCTGACCGTTATGGATCGCCAATGTCAACAACCATTTGATTGTGATTTCAACCAAGATCATTATTGTAGCTATACAGATTATTTGGACAAAATGACCAATCAAGCTTTCCGGATCTATGCATCATGGATGGCCAATATTCATCCGGATTTTCCTGGCCCATCTTTGGATCATTCCGGTACCAAGGGTAATGGTTATTTGATGCTCACCGGTTGGCGTTCATCCGGACAATCAGATCATGAACAATTACGAGCCAAAATGGTATCCGGTTCGATCGAATTGAGAGAAAGAGAACCAGGAAACTATTGTCTTTCTTGGTGGTCATGGATTAATGAGGTTGAAGCAAGCATCATGATCAATCTGTTGAGGTTCCAAAATGGCAAATACGCTGGTTTAATTCCGTTGGCCACAATCAAAGAGGTTGTCCATAAAAAATGGACACAAACAATGATCACGTTAAACGAAACATTCTTAAAGGATTATGAAGAAATGCAATTGTTGTTGGAGGGCGAAATCAATGATAGCCGGCAAGCATTCATAGCCATCGATGATATTGAATTGAGCAAGGGTGTTTGTCCTGAACCAACATTCAAATGTTTGAACAACAAAGTCCTTTCCATTGATCAACGATGTGATTTCCGTCGAGATTGTCCGAGCGGCTGGGATGAGCTTGGATGCGGAGATAAATGCACATTCGAATCCGGCATGTGCGGCTGGGATGATATTGGCCACGAAGATATGGATCATTGGGAAAAAGAATCAGTGGTACATTTTTTGACCGTCGATCCGGGACATGCACCCAAATTCGATGCTGATGGCGATAAAGCCGGCCATTATGTGATGATGCGTCGGTCCGATCGTGTACATAGCAAAACTGGCCACGCTGAAATGGCGCTCAATTATAAATATCGTGATTATTATTTTAAACATTCATGGAAAACCTGTATACTACATTTTGATTACTATACGGAAGCATCGGAACGTTTCTATCTGAAAGCACGATTCGGCGATGAAATCCATAATCTGGACACGTTCCATATATTGGCACCGAGAAAAGGATCTACCAATGGTGGTTGGACACATGTCAGTGCCCAGATTGGTCTTCGTTGGTCACCGTTTTTGGTCGATTTTAATGCATTCGACGATTCAATACTTTCAGTGATTGCGGTGGATAATATTGTTTTCAAGGATTGTCAAACACCAAAACCATTGGCTCATGGCGGTGTTTGTCCACCGGAAACACCGATTCTATGCAATCAGACCAGGATTTGTATTGATCAAAGTGATCTATGCGATGGTATCAACGATTGTGGTGAGGATGCTGAAGATGAATCCGCCAGGAAATGTGGTTTCGAACAATGGCGCCGATGTTCATTTGAATCATTCGACAGATGTGAATTAAATGCGGCAAATGATGACGATAGTGCCACCAAATGGATCATCGCCATCGGACACGAATTCGAAGATGATAAAGTAACACCTGGCTATGAACCATTGATTGATAATACCCGTCGTAATCGTAATAGTCCATATGCATTGTTAAAAACCAAACCAGGATTCTCATCGGATCATAGTTATTCATCGACGCTTTTCACGCCCGTTTTCCGAACAACCGATTTGAATGCAACGAATCCATGTAGGCTGAGATTTTTCTACTATTGGCACTCCGATCTGGACATAATCAAGAAGGATGATCTTAGTTTGGAGGTTTTCGCTCAATACTTGGAACTAGACGATAGTCAAGTAGAACCGGAAAAATCAGAAATTTTATGGAAAATGGATGCAACACAAGTTTTGTTGCAGCAAAGCTGGACCAAAGCGGTGATCAATTTTCCCTATTGGCGTGAACCAGATTTCATAACACATCAATCACAACCATTCCGTTTTGCTTTGCGTGCTTGGATCAAAAAAGACCAAAGAGCTCGAGTGGCCATCGATGATCTTAGCTATGATTTCAATTGTCAACGTAATTCAATGCCTACATCACCAACCGATAATCCAATTTTTACCACAAGCACCACTGCCAATCCGAATTCATCGCATTATCGAGGCAAAAGTAAGTGTGAAGAATCAACATGTTTTACATACATCCGATTTTGAATTCGACTTTTTTTCCCCCTTAAAAATCCATTATACATTAGCCGGAATTGTGGTCATGTCCATAACGATCATGGTTGTGGTTGCGTTCATATTTGGCATTATAATACATCGTAAATATTACTACAATCGATCGTTTTTGGGCAGATTCAGCGTTGATGGTGACCGCGATGACCTGGTGATGTCCATGAAAAGTCTCCGGGCTAGATCCTATGAAAACAAATGATTTTAAACCAAAACTAACAACAACAACAGAACAATTGAAAATAGCGACAATTTTATTAATCAAAAAAAAGAGACTTTTTAAAAAAATAAATTCATTTTTCAATCAATTCAATTTTTAAAAATTTGATTTCGAATCAATCAAACAGTGGTGACCAAACAAGTTTTACGATTAGCCGAAACATTATCATTAGCGGAATTCTTGTCACCATTACCATTACCATTGCCATTAGCATTAGCATCCACCGAACCTGTTGCTGCGGGCTTTTTCTGGCCGATCTTTCTGGTCATTTTGGTCAATGATGATCTATGCTGTTGCTGTTGTTGTTTGTGTTTCGATTCTGGATCGGCTTGGTCCGGGCTATTGGTGACGGTGGTGTTTGTAGCATTATTGTTGTTATCGCTGGCAGGCGATGATCTAACGAATGTGGTAAAACGAAAATTTCCATCATTAATCGATGATTGTTTTGGTTGTTTCTGTGCCGATTGGACCGTTTGCGGCTTCTTGTTTTCACCGGCAAACGTATCGAACGTTGCGCTACGTGTCAGGTTAGCCATCATTTCGTGAGTAGCCAATGTCCTGTTGAATATACAAAACCAAAAAATAAAGATCGAATCAAATCAATAAATGGATATAAATGGATTACCTTCGAACAGGAATCAATCTATTGATCAATGATGGTGAACGTGCTACCGGCATCGGCGGCGACGACGATGATTGTTGTTGTTGTTGTTGAACCACATTTGGATGCTTGCCAACGTTGGCTGAATGTTCTGCAATGTTCGATGTTTGCTGGATTGTTGTGGATACAGATTCTACGATTCTCAAATCATCGTGTGTACTTTTGCTTCGTCTCCAGGGCAACCCGAATCGAGATTTGGATTCACTTTTCTTCCCTTTGGTTTTGATCGAATCTTTCGGGGGCTTTTTGTCGCTGTTTTGCGCCCCAACATCTGGCTGATTGGCCTTAGCTTGAAGCGATGTAACCTGTTGATTGGACGATAATGATGAAGAGGATGAAGTGAATGGTTTTGTCAATTTGGATAGCAATGATTTTTCCTTTCGTTTTGTCGGTGCTGCCTGTTTTGATGCTGGAGAACCATTCTTGCCAATAGCCGGAATCGCCATTCTAGTCAACGAAGCTTGATCATTCATCCGTTGATTTTTGTTGTCCATCGATTCTTCCATAAGGTCATCATCATCTTCATCATCATCATCATCTCCATCTTCATCATCATAATCATATTCTTCATCGTCAGTGGTATCGAAATCATCGATGAGAGCATCAGCATTATTTCCGCCACCGCTTTTGGCCCCTAGCATCGGCGATGTTAGACGATCAAAATACTTGGTGGCCGTTTTACAATTGTTATTGCCGCTGCTTTGGTTGTTGCTAATCTTCTGTTGATTAGACTTGTTCCGAAAGTACAGCACATGATTGGCGTCAACCTTGTCCCGATGTTGGCTGGTGAACAGTAAATCTTTGTCTTCAAAATCCGCCTGACTATTCATAAACTTGTGGCCACGAGTGAGCGATCTGGAAATTTGATTGAAATTCAATTTGGTATCAAATCTCTCGCCACTATTGGCTGTGGTGGATGATCCAAATGGATTAAACGACAATCCAAGTTGATGTTGTTGTTGATAATGTTGTTGTTGCTGTTGTCGCGATGAAGAAGATGATCGCGGTTTCGGGATTGGTCGACTATTTTGACTTGAAGGACGATAGTATCTGGTCTCCGATTCCAGATCTTCCAATCTGTCCAATTGATGTCCACAAGAGTAGTGTAGGCTGTCTTTCTTACTACTATTATTATGCTTTTTCTGATGTGACGCTGGGTAAACCTTCTTTCCACTGCCTCCGCCATGATTTGCCGCACCGCCGCTTTCGGCTGTTTTCACTTCACGCTGTCTCGTTTGATTTTTCAACATTTTAGGCGATGATATTGTGCCTTTACAATTATTATTGTTCAAGCCGCCTCCCTCACGACTTTGCGCTTCAATATTGGGCTTATTGTACAGAAATTTTTGCTGATGTTGCACATTCATGCTGAGCGGTGGTGATATGCGTACGGTGCGAACTGTTGCTGTAGTATTGTGTACGGGTGATCTGGGCGAGACCAATTTCATAGTAGCAACTATAGCAGCGTTGTTGGTAGGCTGCCCATCATCATTATCATCCATATCGTCCAATGGTAGTATTTCAGATATATCAGTGTCCGATTGGTCAGATTCATAATAATTATAGCCAATCGGAATGTTGCCCATTCCTACATTATTATTAGTATTAGTATTATTATTACCACTTCCACTGATCTGTTTGCGTTCAAAATCATTCTTATTATAGGTTCGTGTATCAGTACTGCCGCTAATGCCAGTAGTATTCTTGCGCGACAATACTTGTGTCTGTTCATCGATAGACCATCTATCTGCTAATGCTGTTTCTGCTGTGGTTGTCGTTGTTGTTGTTGTTGTTGTTGATGATTGTTTACCACCACCGCCACCTTTGGGAATTATTTCGAATGTACGATCGTCCTGTTGTTGAGAAGCTTTTCTGCTACCATGATTTCGTTTACCATTACCATTACCGGTGTTTCTCGTTGTTCTATGCTGTTGATGATGATGATGATTGCTTCCGTAACCGGATGGTGGTAATCCCGTATTCATTTCGATGCTCAACGATGATGATGTTAAATCTTTGATCGATCCAGTTGTATCGCCAACAACAACATTTCCGGTATGTTCGGACATGAACGATTGTACCAAAGTGTTGATCTCTTTGGCACAATTGGAAGCAGCCTCAGCCACCAATTTATCATTGTTCGAAGATGATTTTCTGATCGGTATTTGATCAAATGCAATGTCCGATATTTCCGAATCAATACTGGACGATAGTGAACTATGCGACATAAGCGAATGACAATGTTCCATTATTGATGGTGGTTTTGTGTTTTCCAGATTGATAAAACTATTCTGCATTAGTTGTTGCTGTTGTTGATCATGTTGATCATTGTCATCACCATCTTTGTTATCCTTTCGGCTGGCCAACAATGTTCTATCATCTTGGCTTAAATCATCTGGATTATGTTTCTTGTTAACATTCTTCTCATTCATATTGGTAGCTGATCCATTTCTACTTTTATTACTATTATTACTATTATTAAGAATGGTGGTACGAGCACTTGGTATCGGAATCGATTTACTGGTCACTTTTGTTGTTGTTGAAGTTTTGGTCACCGTAGCAGCATCACTACCATTGGCCGGCTGTCTTGGCTTTCTCGGCGAACGGACAACATTGGTTTGTGGCTGCATTGGTTGTTGTTGTTGTTGAGATTCGTTTCCGGAATATTCCGGACCTTGAAAACAAATTGTGTAGGTTTTTTCATCATCATCATCATTGATGGAATCTTGTTGTTCATTCATCATGTTCATGGATTTCTTGGAACCATCATTACCAACATCAATACTTTCAACAACATTCATGGTTTGATTACCATTTATATCATTATTGTTGTCGGTTGTATTGGTGGTGGTCACCATGGTCACCATAGAATTGTTTATATGTTGCTGCTGTGGTTGCTGTTTGGATTGTGTGGACGCAGAATCAGAAGACGAACCCGCCATGTTGTTGGATCCGCTACTGGACCGGCCTTCTGCCTTTTTACCACCACCACCACCAGCACCACCATTTTTGGCCATTGTATTAACCGGACTGGTTATATTACAATTGATACCAAGATTGATGGCTGCCGCCAACAATTGATTGTCTTCAACCTCATCCAAATCATCAATATCGCTATCATTCATGATTGGTGCGGTGTTGTTGTTGTTGCTGTTGTTGGTAGTGGCAGCAGATATAGACTTAACCACGGCCTTGTTGCCGGTGATGATCGTAGCACCACTACTGGTGCCGATACCAGTGTCAGAATCGAACGACAATGAGCTCAACGAAGAATGATGCTCGGAAAATTGTCCAACAACCGGCATTGCAGATTTCATTGGTTGTGATGGCGGCGCTGCGGTCGTTTTGGCGGTGTTAGGCGCAACCGATTTCGGGGCCATTCCGGTTCGTTGCTGTTTAGGCTTTGTTTGGGATCTCTTCAACGATGAATACGTTGGCAATGCACATTCAATACATTGTTGCAGGATTTTATCATCATCATCGCTTGATTCATAATTGACCGGCAATTTCTTCGGACAAACACCAACCACCATCACGTGTGAACGTGGTTTTGATTGATCCGGTCGATTGCGGTTGCTGTTGTTGTTGGTGGTGTTGCCGGTTGAATAATTCCTTGGTTGTTGTCGTTGTCTAGGGCTTATGACCATATTCTGTTTGAACATTTGCTTTCCGAACGGTGATTTGGCTATCAATGTTGGTGATGGTAATTTTTGTGGCTGATTCGATCTATTTGTTTCCGATCCGATTGGATCTAAACGTTGTTCCGATCTTTTGGGTGGTGGTGGAGGAGGTTGTTTATTAGTGATCGTTTTGTTGATCATCGTCGGGCTTGCTGATGTTGTTGTTTGCGACATCAACTTGGCCGTGGTGGCGGTCATAGTTGCAATAATTGTTTTCATTTGCTGTCCAACATTGTTCGGATCTGTCGTTGCAACGACATTGTTAGAAAGTTCCCCTACAATATCCTTGGCTTTAACGGTATCATTATTAGCCTGATCACATGGATTCTCATCATCTTCATCGTCCACAGTCAATGAGCTTAAACTGGTGGCATGAGAAAAAATTGCCGGAGTATTCTCTGTTTCGAATTTCAAAGCAGAATCAGCGCTAGCATCGCCGCTCACACCAATATTATCATCATCATCATCATTTGTATTGTTTAATCCTTTATGTCCACCATTATTATCATCGACATTTTGGTTCACCACCACGATTCCATCGGATTGTGGTTGATCAAGATCCTTTTGAAATTTTTCCGTATTTTTCATCTCATCGTGGATCATTCGTTCATTATTGTTGGCACCAAGATTATCACTTATGTTTTTATCGTTGTTTTTGCTTAAATCATTAGGCGAACCATCTGGTTTGGGAGGTAGTAATGGTTTTGAAGCATCGAACATTGTTGATTTTTTCTCCTTTTGACTAGTGCTAGAAGTTTTATGCGGCTGTGTTGATTGTTGACCTTTGTTGGTCGATGGCGGTGGTTCACTATTGTCGTTCGGTCCAGGTCGCTGGGTCAATGATGAGGATGGCGATGATTGCTGCTGCTGCTGTTTACCTTCATCCTCTTCGTTGATGCATTTCAGATCGATCTCACTTAAATCCAACAACGATGAAACCAAACTAAACATCAATGGTGTACCTTCTGTTTGATAGATTTTCACCGAATCCTCTCCACCATTGTCCGTGTTGGCCTGGTTAGTTTGAGAATTTTCATTGTTATCATCATCTTGATTAGTATCATTATTATCAGTGTTTCCAGTATCATTCACCGAACCGGAAACCGAGGTTTTGCGATCGTTTTTCATTAATTTTTCATTGATATTCTTGCCGCCACAATCCTTAACATTGCCATTGTCGTTAGCATTATTATCATGATCATTACGAACGCTCGGATCGCTTTTGCTGATCGATGATCTTCGAGCAGCGGATGTTTCCGGTGGCATACGGAATTCTTCCAGATTCTGTTCTTTATATCTTTCACTAAAGTCTGTCGTATAATCTTCATCAATTTCGCCATCCTCCAAAAACGACGAGGATGATGCAGATGAAGATGGCATCGGCTGTTTACCACTGTTAGCATTATTACTATTGATAATTTGGCACTTTGCATCACCACTGTAGATATCATATTCCGATGATACACCACCGCCACCGCCACCGCCAACAGGTGAATCATTATCACAATTGTGGACTGAATTGCTTCCCTTAGATCCAGGAATCGATGCCACCATCGATTCAGACATTGGCAACGGATTTCCGCTTGTATTTTGAAAATGATATGTTGCAAAAGTATCACTTGTGGAACGAGAAAATCTTGAAAACTTTTCATTCATCATCTTTTGCGAAGATTTGGCCACACCAGAGGTGGATAACTGCTGCCGATTGGCCGGGGATTTTGGCTGCGAAAGTCTTACGGAAGTACAAGCCGAAGCGGACATGGCTCCCATATCGGAAAGATTCGAAATTTCATCCTTTAGTGCTTTGAATTTGCGCATAGGAAACGAGCTGAAAGACATCGATGTGGATAGTTTGTTTTGTTGTTGTTCCTCTGCACATTAAATTATAATTTCAAACAAAAATAAGAACGGGAGTTCAGTCAGAACAGTATCGGATGTTCGAAAACCAAGCTTACCATTGAAAGACGAATAAAGCATGTATGCTTGTGATGTAACCAAATGTTTGTAGGCAGCGATGGCGCCTTCTTTTATGATTTTATGTCGAGAATTTTTCAAATTTGCCAACTTTTTCACCGCATTCATTTCGATCATTTCGATCTGATCCAATGATGATGCGCCAGCAGATGATGATGATGATTCTTCATCGATTATGTTCGTGGTTATTGTTGCAGATAGATTCGATAATATCACACAAGCATTAGCAACCACGTTCAACGATGGTGATTCCAAATGTTCCAACAATAGTGGTATGGTTTTGTTTTCGCGCAAAATCTTTCTATAACGTTCCTCATTGGTCAAGTATGATGATATGTTACGTAATATACAACCACCAGCCTCAACAATGGCCATTGATTGGTGTTGTGATTTCATTTTTGTTGTGGCTACAGTTGCTACGCCCGGTGCTACAGTTGGTGGATCTCCAACACCAGTTGCTGGTGTTGATGGTCCATCATTGGCGGCCGTGGTGTTGGTCGTGTTTCGGTTCATCTCCAAGATTGAGATCAAAAATTTTAATCCACCATCAACTTTACAAAAATCCGCTTTGTTCGGTGGTGAACTAGCGGTTAGATTGCCCAATGCAGCCAATAAACATTTTAATGTTGAATCTCGTTTGGCTACTAATAGGGCCTATTGATGAAAGGGTTAATTAAAGAGAGATAGGGAAAAAATCCAAAATGGAATTTCATTAAAATCATACGATAGCCAATCAAATTGCTTGATTTGCCTACCTTGGTCAGGTGTGTAACACAATGGCAGTCTCGCATGGTTTGCATGCTCAGATAATTGCTATCCCAGGAAAGATTCTGGATGACATTGGCTATTGTCTGCATCATATCTTCATTATTATTGTATTTAGTTTCTTGAAGCAAATCAATCAACGTCTGTATGAACGAACGTTTTGCACCAAGCATGGATTTAACTTGAGGATTGTTATAGGTTAAATGGGTGATGATCATCAACGAAAACAGCCGAATCTTGAAACAATCTTCATTTTTCGATTTAGGATGACATTTGTAATCAAATTTGATCACCTAAAAAAACACGTCCGATATAGTGATGGTCAACATTTCTTTAAAGATCTTGTCCACTTACCTCGGATATGACATAGACGCCACCAAACAATTCAATCAATTCAATTGATTGTGGTTCGTTGCACATTTTGCACAGATCCATCAATATGCTACATGGATGGTCAACACTGTAGTAATCATCATCATCATTATCATTTGATGAGGATTCTTGTACACCACCATCGCCGGCCATCGATCTCATACAAAGAGTTTCAGTAAATGCTTTAAGATCTTCAAGAATTTTCACTATTTTAATCTCTTTCTCACATTTACTTGTATTGGTGACAATATTGCTCAATGCCTGTGCCAAATCTCTACGCGTTTTACTGGTTTTAAGCAATTCTTTAGCATCCAACTCATTATCATCCACCGAATGTTGATGCAACAAACGTACCAACATTGGCAATGTACCATAGTTACGCATCTCTTCGCAAAGCATCGGTATTTGTGACATAAGACATAGTTTTTGTGCAATATCGTCCAATGACAACATTTTCATCATCTCCAATAATGAACAAAACATTTCTGGACTTTTATCCTGCGCGTCCATCTTGTTCGGATCGTTTGCATCGATTTTCGAAGATTTGTTTGCGTTGGATGATGATGTTGTCGTCGTTGTTACTGTTGTTGTTGTTGTTGTTGGATTCTTCAAACTATTATCACCAACACTATCCATGATCAATGATACTGGATCATGGATACTGACAATCTGGAATTCTATTCCAAACGGATTGGTGTTGTTATTTGGCACTATTGACTACTTATTTTTTTGGCAACGTTGTTTTTTTAGCTTTTCACCACCACATAATTATAATAACAACATGGTCTTAACATGAGCTCGCACAACACACACACAAAAACATGCGGCTTAAGGCTTGAAGATGGCACACAGTGTGGTGGTAGTGGTGGAGGTCACAATGAAGAAAGACAAAATGGCCTGACCGCCGAACAACCGCGGCGGCCATACGAAGAACTAAAGAAAGACTGCTTATTTTCTATGTTGATTGTTTGTTCTTCTCGTTCTTCGATCTTCTCGTTCTTCGATCTTCTTCGTTTTTCTTCTTGTTTTCTTCGTTCTTCTGGTTCTTGGTGCGAGTGTTTGTGTTTGTGTGTGTGTGCCGTAGCCTTGAAATCTAAGCCAACTTGCAAACACAAACAGCTCTATGCACACCACCACACTAACCACGAAGAAGAAAAAGCGCCGTTTCTTGTGTTATGTGAAGATTATGTGGACAAGTCCACATTCAACGTTGCCCAGCAAGCCAAAAAAAGAGCGAAGCGAAAAGGACGAAGAATATTTCCCTCGTCTTCAAAATGAAAAAGAAGAGAGCGCTGCGCGCTTTTTTTTCGAAACTATGGACTGACTTTTTGCACGCACTTCTGTGCAGTTAGTTAGTTAGTTAGTTAGTTAGTTTGGAAGTCGTCAAGCAAACAAAATACATAGAACAAAGTACACTTTGAACATTGAAAATATTATCATCAGTTTATGGTCGCTCAACTCGGCTCAGCTCAACACATTAACCAACCACAAACAAACAAATCCCGAACCCAAAACATACACCAAAACCAAAAACTAAATATTGGGCGCCAGGCCTGTATAGGCAGACGGCAGGATAAATAAGCGAAGTGGAGCTCCCAAAAAAATGATGATGGAAACGCAAATCAAAATCCAAGAATGCAGTAGGATGCAGTAGGATGCCGCAATGTGTTTGGCACGAACTGTGTTTGGCTGGTTGATTGGTTGGTTGGTTGGTTGGTACGTGTTTTGGCTGGTTAGCGGCCACAAGCGTTTGCGCCAAGAACTTTGCGCCAGCGTCTGCAATGCACGATGCGATTGGATTGGATGGATTTTTTCCACCAATAAAAATGCTATATCCTGCTATCCTGCTATATCTTGGAAGAAGGCGCCTTCTTTTTTTTAGGTGTTTGCGTGTGTTTGTGTTCCGTTTCTTATCTTCCTAGAGAGTTTGGCAGCAATAATGGTTATGATAATAACCGCTCGGTATCTCGAGCCTACTTCTCCTTTCTGGCCAGAATCACAAAAGCGAACAGCATACAGAAACTTATCATTAGCGATAATAGATGGCGCTGTTTATCCTGTTCATTTTATTGTGCGAGTGGTATGTGTATGTGCTTGTATACGCTTGTGTGTCTTGTCTATGCCTCTCAGCCAACGATATTTGAGCCACCAAAACCGAAAGGCGTTTATTAGCAAGAAACACTTTCATTTGATTGGATATTACTAAAGTTTAATTCTGATCTTGTCGTTTAAGCTTTGCGTATAATATAAAAACAATAGATTTGTCCACGCCCAAGTTTCCCTGGTTAATTAACAACGTACAACGTATGAACAACGTATTGGTTGATTGATTTATTCGAAAATTATCCGCCAACAACAATAATGTCGTCTTTAACACGGGGAAAATTGATTGCCGTGATTGGTGATGAGGTATGCGGTAACCATTACAATAATCCATACAATTCATGCGCATAATCAAATTTTTTTTCTCGATGTTTTTCCACCATCATCATCATCATTGTTGTGATTTAATAACAAAAACATTTCCAGGATACTTGTGTTGGTTTCTTGTTTGGCGGCATTGGCGAAGTGAACCGTAGCAAAACACCATCGCACAATTTCATGGTGGTCGACAAGAACACATTACCATCGGATATTGAGCAAACATTTCAAGCATTCCTGAAACGTGACGATATCGATATTATTCTGATCAATCAGAATATAGCGGAAAAGATACGGCATTGTATTGATGCACATACTGAACCAATACCGGCCGTGTTGGAGATACCGTCCAAAGATCATCCATATGATCCGAACAAGGATTCCATTCTGAGACGTGCCAAAGGATTGTGCAGCGCTGAAGAATATCGTTAATCAAATATTGATTAATATTGATATTGATTCTCAATTGTAGAACACAATATATATTCCAGACCACAGACTTTAACCTCGACGATTCTTCGGTTATCGATTCCGATCATTCATTTAGTCAAGTGATTTACTTTAATTTAGTTTGATTTTTTTTCTCTTGTGTTTGATTTCCATAAAAAGCTAAGAATTTTGTGTGTGTGTGTGCTAATAATTTGACTAGAGACGAACATTTTTTTCTGGACGAAAACACAAAAAAAACAACAGCAAAACACGATTGTTCAATCAAATGTATTGTTAACAAATCGAATCGAATTAGAGAAATAATAATAATAATAATAATAATAATAATAATTGAATTGTTTTAGTTAAAGCTCGACAAAAATTAAATGCAAATCAAGGCAGAATGGATGGGTGTGATATGTGTGTGTGTGGGGGGGGGGGTTTAGGGGGTTGATTGGGGTGTGGTGAACAAACAAACGAAAAGCTTCTAAATAACAATACTAGAAAAAAAATGCATCCAAGATCATCCAATCATGTCAATCTTTTTCGATATGGATCCTGATCCATTCATGGACCTGTGAGGACATTCTTATGGCATCAATGACTGTTTGCAAATAGATTCCATCATCAAAATTGGCTGCCTGCAATACCGGATCCTTGATCCAGTGTATTAATTGTTCTTCTTCGGCCGGTTGTTGTTGTTGATGTTGTTGAATTTTGTTATTAGTTCCTTTGACGAAATCGTGGTTGTTGTTGTTGTTGTTGTTGTTGTTGATTTGATCACCACCATTCATCAATGTTTGGCTTACATTGAAAATGTTCTTCTTAATTTTAATATCATCCAATTTAGCTTTGTGCTGTTGTGGACTTTGAAATGCATCCTTCAATGCCATTATCATGTTACGAATTCCATTGAGATAGATTTTCGGATACACATATGAATCTTGTAACAATTTACTGCTGGGTGATGCTCTCCATTGATAATCTCGTTCGTTCAATGTGTAAACTAATCTTTCCTGGTTTTTCGGCTTCACCACATCCGCCGTTGGTTCAATTTGATGATCATCATTCTGGTACGAATAAATATCTCCATCTCGTGATACCAGATAACCATTCGTACCATAAATATGTATTTCATGTTTTGGCTGTGTATGATGATGATGGCCATTCAGCACAACATTAACAATCAATGGACCATCTTTTTTGGCCGTCAACAATTTGCATCCTTTCGATGGTGATAATTCCATTTGGAAATTGACAAAATCCTCGGTTGGATTGAACAAGATGGCTGTGGAAACAAAACAACAACAACAACATCATTGATCAAACACACAGAACCAATCGAATTCTTCTTGGTTATATTAATTCTTACGGTTTTGATGCAATTGTTTGACACAATGAATAATACCATGGACTCTTTGGGCCCGATATCCGGTAATGTAGGTTAGTATATCAATCAGATTAGTTCCATAAAATGATAATAGTCCACCGCCCATATGATGGTCCCAATAAATGGATTTTTCCTCGCAAACTAGACCGGTGGAAAGATGAATCCAAAACATGAGAATACATTCGATACAATCCTTCCAATTCGGAGATACATACTTGATACAACATCACACATAACCGATGCATTGATCAACCGGATATCGCCTAAAACTTGCTCATCTTGTATTAGCCTTTTCATCAACTCAAATGTTTGCACAAATCTTAAACCATTGAGAAATAAGGTGATCAATGATGGATAATTGGTGGCAGCGTTTCTCATCAAAATCGATTCTTTGATACAATGCGATGGTGGCCAATCACATACAACATGTTTGCCAATACCGCATGCTTTTGATGCAATCTGATTATGAAAATGCGGTGCACATGCGGTGACCACCAATTGTACGGTTGGCTTCAACAGAACCTTGTCGATCACAGTGGAATAGAACGGAATGTTCAATGTTTGGCTTAAATGTTGAGCATCTTCGTGTTTGGGCGCCCAAATGGCTTTGATCTTGAAACCTTGATCTTGTAGGTTTCCGATCACAACCTGTGCTAATGGTCCGCAACCGAAAAATCCCACTCCCGGAAGCATGATTAGCCCGGAGCAAACTTAATCCAACCTAGCACA
Source organism: Amerodectes protonotaria (assembly GCA_025882695.1). Classification (NCBI taxonomy): domain Eukaryota; kingdom Metazoa; phylum Arthropoda; class Arachnida; order Sarcoptiformes; family Proctophyllodidae; genus Amerodectes; species Amerodectes protonotaria. Next base: position 10,642 of record JAOZJS010000442.1, on the reverse strand, counting down.
AACAAGAAAGCCAAAACAAAAATTGCATCCACCAATCAACCAATCAACCAACCCATCAATCAATCAATCAATCAATCATTCAATCAATTTTAGGTTGGGCAGCACTAACCTGTGCGAAATGATTTGAAACAAGAGAAAGAGTGAGAGAGTGAGTGAGACGGAGAGAGTTGGAGATTCAAACGCACAGAATTCAAGGTGTGGCACAAACATTGATATTTAACCGCACACAACAACAACAACAACTGTTATTTTTGTTATTGTTGCCAATGTTGTTTGACATTTGTGATTGGGGATGTGCATGCAACCATCAAACAATATTGGCAATATTGTTTGGGATTTATGGTTGGTTGGTTGGTTGGTCTGGTTGTTATGGTAATAAATCACAAATTCTAAATATTGAAGCAGGATTAACGTACACTGGTTTTACCGCACCAACAATATTTTGTTTAATTTTTATAATAATATGAAGACAGAATGTTTGCACATGCCAATGTTGATGATAATGATGTGGATGATGATGATGATGATTATGGTGGTGGTGGTGGTGGTGGTTATTTTTAATACAAACAAACCAGCTTAAAACATGGTCTTAATGCGCATCGATTTTTGTTTAATGGTTTATTATTATTAGGTTTACTGTGATTGGCTTCTTTCGCATATGTGTGTATGTGTGTGTGTGCTGTTGTGTTGCTGTGTATCTGCGTAGGTAGATCCAACATTCTGGAGCGCACTCCTTAGGGATGGGCGTGGATGGCGCATGATTGATTCATTCCAGCATCATCGAAACTTGACGTTGGGGATATTTCAATAATCGAAAATAGCTCCGTTGGAGCAGCTCGAAGAGGATGCGCGAGATGAAGAGTTCAACGATGAAAGCGAGATTGAAATTGAAAGATTCGTGTTGCAATGATGATGATGAATGTAATGGAATGGATGGAATGCTATTCCAACGACGTTCCCTTTGCCGTGTGTGTGTGTGTGTTAGGATGTACGGAGATCGGATGTAGACAATTATTATTGTTGCTATTATTATTATTATTATTATTATTATATTGGCTTTGTTGATGGTTTTTCAATTTTTTTTTCAGACACAATCACGCACAATCACAAACATCAGGACAGGTATAAACACACAACAAGCGAACAAGCCAACAAGCGAACAAGCACGCAAGCACGAGCACACAAAAAGCGCCAAGAATCAAGGTGACAGCCTTGGTCGTTTTTCGTGTGCGCGCTGCACTCTTCGGTGCCTCGGTTTGTCGTTGTTGTTGTTGTTGTCAGATCAAATTGAATGGCGGATCACCATTACCACCATCATCATCATCATTATCATCGGCTTTGTTGGTCGTCGGATGTCCTTATTGGTTCGATTATGGCTATTGTTCTTTTTTTTGGGGGATCGAACTTAAATTGATAATCAGAAACAACAAAACAACAATGCTCGCGCTATGTAGAACGAGCGCGCGCGCTTAATGTAGATTGGTGGTGGTGGCCCAGAAAAAATTGAAAAAAACAAAAACAAGTGGCCAAAATGACAACAAGAGTTGTGTGTGGGGATTCTCGCCAGAAAATCCGAAACCGAAAAGTGGATTCTTCTTCTTCTTCACACCAGCAGAACGCACCAGAAAACAAACTGGCACTGGCACTGGCACGTTTGGTGGATGATAGAGCAAGTTTCTTCTTGTTCTTGTTCTTAGAGAAGCCCCGTATTCCTCGCAGTGATGTGATGATTTTGGGTGGCCAGAAAATGCATGAAAATGTGTGTACACAGCCAAGCATAAATTATACACGCAGACACAGACACAAACATACCAAAAAAACGACAACGACAACGACATGGAGAAGAAACACACAGAATACGAGAACGAGAACGAGAACGAGAAGAAAACGTAGAAAACGACGCAACAAGGCCAAGCAAAAGCCAAGAAAAAAGCCAAGCTTATCCCCCGCGAGCCATGTTTGCTTTGCTGAGTTTAGTTTAGTTTGGTTTAGTTTAGTTTAGTTTAACCGCCTGAAATGGCGGTTAGAGTTGGCTGGCTTGATGGCTGGTTTGCTTGTTTGATGGCTGGCTTGCTTGTTGGCTGACTGGTGGTGGATAGTTTGCGTTTGGTTGATTGGCTTCGGGGCTTGTTTGCAAAAAAAACGCGCTGATAGAAATCAAACCTAGCCTATCCTTACCTAAGACAACCATCCAAACACACCTGAGCGAATTAGTATCCTAACGTAGAATAGTGTGGCGCGCCATTTTTTGTTGAAGATGTAGACTAGCGATAATAATAACTTTTTAGTTTATCGAAAACAACAACAACAGCGATTGCAGGCTGAAATGAACAATGAAACAATCAGGCGCCAAACTGCTCTGGTTCGCGGGCTAAGGCAAGGGTTTTTAGAATAGGTAATTAAAAATCCTTGCGATTGTCGATAACCAATCACAATCACAATCACAATCATCAATGGTATGGCTTCGTTTTGGTATTCGATTTTGCCTCGATTGTTGGCCTCGAAAAAGGATTCCATCAACCATATATATTCAATTATTAATTATTATTATTATGTAATTGTTGGATGTTTTTGTTGCTTGGAATGCTTTTGTGTGTGTGTGTCTGTAAGCATGTCTGCTATTTCCAACATCATCATCATCATAACCATCATTGTTATGGTCTTTGGTCGCATATTCTTAGAATAATGAACCACAACAACAACAACAACGACAGAAAAATGATTCGAATCTTTGCATTCATTATTATTATTATTATTATTATTACTACTTTCTTTTCCATTGTTTTGAACGGTTTTGGATGGTTGATCATTCATTCATTCATTCATTCAGCCATTCACTTGTATTGGTGGTATTTGGGCTATATCCTCTTATTGTGCAGAGCTCTCATCATCTTTTTTTTTCTCAAAACGTCTATTATTACGTCTCAAATTTGCCGCCAACGTTTTTTTTTAAAAAAAATGATGATGATGATGATGAACGTTAAAAAAAATAAGACACGAACGAATTCGTTCATCCCTGAAATTTGTCCGAATGTTTTATGGAATTTTCAAAAAGAAAAACGAAAAATTCCCGCCACCTATTTCCACCCAAGGAGAAGAAGAAGAAATCGCGAACCGCTTGGGTAGAATTGGCCAGTGTGGGCGAGTTTATCTTATCGAATTTTCATTTCGTTTTGGGATTTCGTCTTCAACGTTGAACGCCAATGGAATTTCCTTTTCTCTATTTCGCATTGTGCGTGTTGGTGCTGGCGTGTGTTGTCAACCGCGCGCACCGCAAACAGCGCATTCGAGCAAGATTGGTTTGACAAACAAAACGCACAAACACACACCAACACCCAGCGCTGCTATTCTGTGCTTGGTGATTGGTGCGAACAAAAACGAAACTGCCAAAGAAACGAAACTGCCAAAGAAATCTTTGAAATGCACAGCACACAGCACACAGCACACACAGCACGCACAACACACAGCACACACAGCCAGCACACACAGCCAGCACACAGTTCTCTTACTGATGCAGTGAGAAAACCAAAAGTTGTAGCGCCATCTTTCGGCCTGTTTCGAAAGCTTGTTGGGCAAAGCCAATCAAAATACATTGATTGAAATGACTAATAGTTTGAATGCGTTCTTCTACTAACTGTTGTTCAATGAAATCACTTTGCCCCTCCCATTTCCCAATTCAGCGCACGCACACACTGTGTGTTTCTAAGAAGAAGAAAAAGGGTTGATATGATTTCTGCGCCAGATGCCAGCCCTAGTCAGGGCTTTGGAATAGTTTTGTAGCATTTCGGTCGATGCTCGGATATTCGAATAGTTTGAAATGATTAATTTTGTTTTATTTTATTTTGGAATTCGATCAATAGCTATCACGAGCTAATAGCTTGAAGTTTTATTTCCAGTATTCGGATAAGCATGAGGGAAACTTTGATTGCAAAGCGATTAAACCAGATATCTTTGTCGAACAAACAAAAAATGATGCAGATCGTTCCCGTGAACGAAGCGCATTTTATCGTTACGGTTTCTAATCATCATTTAACTGCGTTGTTTTTGTTGTGCTGAACGTCGAAATTGATTGTAAATCGAAACGGATAAATTCAATCCACAATCCGCAATCATCGAACAAATCAACGTCGTAGAAGCCCGAAGCAAGAACTCGAAACAAAAACTGAACAACAATTAATTGCGTATTGTGCCTTGGAAAATGTATCACAATTTTCCGAGCAGAATTTCACTTCTGCTATCATTTTGTTTGATGTCCAGCGGTTTGAATCAATGGATTTCGCCGGATCATGAAGATGATCGTCCGCATATACCGGATGATAAATTTAATCCATTATCGGATGAATATATTGAATTGATCAATTCGTTGAATACCACTTGGAAAGCGGGCAGAAATTTCGAACCAGATGCTTCCATGGAATTCATTCGTGGACTTTTGGGAACATTGAAACCAACACCTGAACACATGAAACTACCATTATTGTTTCATAATCTAACTGAAATTCAATTACCTGAACAATTTGATTCAAGACAAAAATGGCCATTCTGTCCAACCATCAGCCTGATACGTGACCAAGGTCCATGTGGTTCGTGTTGGGCGTTCGGTGCAGCTGAAACAATGTCCGATCGTTTGTGTATTGGTAGCAATGGTAAAATGAATGTACCATTGTCCGCCGAAGATTTGCTTAGCTGCTGCGATAAGTGTGGCAGTGGATGTCATGGTGGTTATCCATCAGCCGCTTGGCAATATTTTGTTGATGATGGTCTGGTTTCCGGTGGTCTTTACGGTGATAATCATACATGTCAACCGTATTATTTTCCACCATGTGAACATCATGTCAAAGGAAAACTTCCACCATGTGCTGACATACAACCAACGCCCAAATGTGTGCATAAATGTGATCCTGCTTATAATCGAACATACGATGCTGACAAACATTTTGGATCGAAAGCATATTCGGTGGAGGGCGAAAAGAATATCATGGCCGAAATCATGACCAATGGACCGGTGGAAGCGGATTTCATGGTTTATAAAGATTTTCTAAGCTATAAGACCGGTGTGTACAAACATCATGGTTGGTTACCGGTGGGTGGCCACGCTATTCGTATACTTGGCTGGGGTGTGGATCCACAATCCAAACAACCATATTGGCTTTGCGCCAATTCATGGAACACCGATTGGGGTGATAAGGGTTATTTCCGGATATTGAGGGGCAAAAATGAATGCGGTATCGAAGCGGATATTGTTACCGGATTGGCCAAAGTTTAACGCACACCCACACACACAAAAACAATCGAATTGACAAATTTGATACAATTCGTTTAAAACAAAAACAAAACAAAAACTATTCTTTTTTTTATTAATTCGAATTTTTTAAAACAACAACAAAATCAATTAATAAAAACACAACGAACGAAACAAACGAAAAAAAACAAACAATCGACAAATCTATAAATCGATATCTCCAATAAAAATCGATGATTTATTAATAATGAAAAGCAAATCGGCGCTCTGGGAAATTTGTTTTGATTGGTTGCTCAGAAGGCGTTTATATGGACGAACGAGAAAAAACCATCGTTGGCCATGATTGGTCGGTTTGATTGGTGATTCACATTTCATCGAGAATGATTGGTCAATAGTTGATTGGATGGGGCGGAGACAATTTCTTCACAAGAGAAGGCTACAAATGAAATGAGAGATAAAATTTTGTACTGCTAACTGAAACTGAAACTGAAAGGGGAGGGGACAAACTGACGAAAAAACAAAAAAAAGGGTTGGCCATTGTAAAAAATTAACACAAAAAACTAAAGGCTAAATCTAAATCTAAATCTAAAGGTAGAACAAAAAGCAAGAACAAAGGAAACGAACGGAACAAAAAAAATAAGAAAATGGCGAATCCTAGCCTCAAATTGCATCGGATTTTATAAGGGCCACCAAAACCAGTACCCAAAACCAATGTGATATATATATAATTGTCGGATCTTGTTCCTGGCGGATCTTCTTTTTCCATTCTGCATTTTATGCTGCTCGAATTTTGGTTCCCTTTGCCAATGACGCGGTGCACCACCATCGCACGCACACAGTGTACACAAGCAGCAACCAAGTACGCTTGCACACAAGGCCCACAACAAACACAAGCCTAGGCTCGTCCTGCCTATGGTCAGTGTGATGGTGTGATTGGATCGGGCTGTTCCAGAAGAGGCGGAGTTTGTGCCTGGCATCAGGCTCTATCATCCAAGCATTTTATAGTGTACAATTTCGCTCGCTAACCACTTTTCGTACGCTACACGTTCTGTCCTCTTCATCCATCCATCGCATCGCATTTGGTAGCACTGTTTCGGCCAAGATCGATCAATAATTTTTGTTCGCCGCATAGCAACCCGCCGGTGATGTGATTCATTCATTCATTCTCGTGTTGTTGTTGTTGTTTAGTTTTTGGGAATAGTGAAGAGGGGGGCGGGGAGGGCCAGGAAAATGGTCGGGGAGACCAGGGGGGCTGGAATGGATCCTTGGATTTTGGAAATGGCCAAAATCCAATGGCCAGAATGGACAGTGCACCGCACCCACACACACAAGGGTACACACACAAATAGGAAAGAGGTCAATTCCATTGCAAGCAAGCAAGCAGCAGATGTTGATGGGTCCATGGATGGCATCATGGCATTATTTTACCATTCTCGCTTAATCTAGATCGTTTGACCATTGTCCCTCGCGCGTCCCCCTGTGAACAAGGGTGTGTTACGGGGGGGTACATTTTCGTGTTCCGAACAAACAAAAAAATTGGTCCAAATGGGTTCGCGTGACCCTCTGAACCCCAGCTAGCTCATGCTTTGGTTGACGGGTCACGGCAGATGGACCTAGGATCCCAGAAGAGCGAGAAAAAAACCGTTATTCGCGTGCTAGGCTCGCGTGCTGTGCAAGCGCACACATATGGCACGCGCCAATCCTTTCACACAGGGTCAACCAAAAAAAAAGTGGTCAAAACGTGGAAAAAAACGAGGCCAAGTTTAATGGACTCGACTAATGTTTCTCTGTGTCTGTCTGTCTGGTATGGTATGTCTGGGATGTGGGATCCTTTTGGTCCTTTTGGAATAACGGCAATAATGGCAATAAATCGAGAACAATCCATCCCCGAATCCTAACCCGGTGACAGATGGTTTTCTGGCTGACTTTTTTCTGGCCATCCGCTTGATCCTTTTGGAACCAACATAGAGAACGAGAATCTAATAGCCATCAGCCCACGCACTACGGAACATACGTGCGTCACACCACACCATTGACAATTGCGAGGTTCCAGGTCGAGGATCCTTGGTTCCAAGGGATCTGAACTCTTCAAACCATGGTTTACGGTGGTTGCAGTCGTTGATCATGATGATGATGATGGCCAGTGGTGGTGATTATTCCTGATAATCTCTTCACGATTACTATTCTCCAAACACCGTTCAATTTGGTCCAATACAAGTTTGGCCGAAAATCAGATTTAACACATTTTTGTTGTTGTCGTTGTTATCGTTGTCGTCGGGTCCACTTTGGTCCATCGAATCGAGTGTCCTCGGGTCTCAGGGATCCAAAATGACTCTTGATCTCCTTCCCCCGCTTCCGTCCCCCGTAATGTTTGTCCTCGATTTTTTCTTCTTGTTCGCACACACACACGCGTGCGCTAATTCGGTTGTAATTTTTGTTTTTGTTGTTGTTTTTTTTCACAATTATTTTTTTCCGTTTTTCTTTGTCGTCCATTTTCATGAACAACAGTCGTCGTCGTCGTTGTTGTTGTTTATTATCCACCGGACCTAGGATCCCAGAAGAGCTAGAGAGAGAAAGCAAAAAAATTGAAATCATAGTCGTTTTGCGTAGGAGTGAGTGGGGCCAAAGTTTTACAGTTTTGATTGTTGTTGTTGTTGTTTGTTGTTTGTTCTAGATTTTCCATTTTCCATTTCCCTTGGACCATGGGCCCTGTGCCCGTGTTTCTCATGTTAATCTTATTGCCACCAATTGTTGTGCGCTTGCCAAGCCAGCCACCAAGCAAGCTGGATCCAAGAGCTGGACTCAAAGCTTGCTGTGATTGATTGGATCTGATCAATGATGGTTGTTGTTGTTTATTTGGTCCGTGTTTGATGGACGCAGATGGACCTAGGAATTGGCTTCAATCATTATTATTATTTTATTTTTTTTACTGCTGCTGGATCCCACGCAAACAACAATAATAATAATGGATTTTGTCCAGGATCCCAGGGCCAGAGGACCCGGGCAAACAAAAAAACTGGATAAACAGCGTCCAAAAAAATATGATTAATGGACCTTGGATGAAATGGGTTACCGATTGGTGGACACCCACCTACCAACCAACGAAAAACAAAAAAACAACAAAAATCGATGTTCGGCTGAAATTCGATACATATACTAGTAGTATGTAGTAATATTGTATGGCCTTGTTTTGCCTGTGGACCATCCATCACATTGACTAATCTACTTCCTCTCAGTCGGTCGGTCGTTCAGTCTCAGTACGAGTCCAAGGGCCCTAGGATTGGCTAGATTACGTAACACGAGATCCAAGCACTACCGCACTCTCTCACTCTCTCTCTCTCGTTTTCCGGCCTCTCACAATTTGTTTTTTATTACCCGCGAACGCGAACTCGGATCCAGCAGCGAAACCTAGCGCACACACACACACAAAGCCATAGAAGTCAACACCCGGGACCCGGGGTTTTGGTTCGGTACACACACACACATTGTTGGGTTCTTTTATAGGATCCAGAAAACATCGGATCTCTCTCTCTCTCTAGTTTTTGTTGGATCTATTTGGAAAAGTTATCCACCCAATTGAACCTTGAAATCTTTGAATTTGGCTGCGTGATTTTGATTGGTTGATTGGTTGGAAATTGATCACTTTCGTGATGTTTTCGTTCATGCGCATACCTTTGACATTTTCAACATGCACACAGGCAAATGTGGCAAGTTCAACCAATCAGCCAGATCGCCACAAGAAGAAGAAGAGGAGGGAGAAACAGGAGGAGGAGGAGGAGGAGGAGGGAAAGGCAACAAAAACCACACCAATCCACAGCCAGCCATATACTGATGATGGATGCTATCAGGTCTAGGTGTGTGTGTTCTTCTCCGGTGGTGTATGACGAACAATCAAAAAAATAATGTGCTTTTTTTGGCAGGTTCTCTTCTGTCTCCTGCTGCTGCTGCTGCTGCCGCTGAACACACAAACGGCGACAAACAACGAAACAACAACGAACAAAACGAGGGAAACCTGTTCGTTTTTTCTCCTTAATTTTTGTTTTATTAGTATATACCTGTGTGTGTGCGCATGCGTGCGTGTGTTGGTGTTTGCTAGTGTCTTCTTCTTTGAAAGCCATTTACCTGTCCAAATAATCTAAAGAACAAACGAACACGAAACGACGTTGGACAGGGTTGGAGGTAGAAGCATTCGGAGGGATTTGAAAAAAAAGTTTGAGCAACAGCTTTTTTAACAAAACAGGACACAAAAAAAAGTTCGTTATGAAGACGTCGTCGTCGTCGTTGATGATGATGATTACACAAATACCTTCTCGTCTTCAAGGTGTGATGGTCTCGATGGTCGTCACAAGTAGCAGCAACAATTGAAGTAGTAGCAATGGTTCAAGTACCGAAAGAATCCTAATTTCCAAGAGAAACAAACAATAAAACAATAAGTGCGTTCGGTTGCCTGGATTGCCTTGAGCACCTGAATCTTCTACGGCAGAGTTTTTCGTTCAACGGTGTGCAAGTGTGCAAGTGTGTATGTGCGAGTGTGTTGGTGAATCATCCCGGAAATCATCGCGATTCTTTTCCGAGCGAACGAACAACGAAAACAACAATCCTCGATTCTTTGAACTCGTCTTGCTAGCAGGTTCAGGTAGTGAGTGTGTGTGTGAGAATCCACCGTAGCGTGATCGGTGATTGACTGACCAACTCAAACAACAACGACGGTTCAACGGCTCATGTTTTGGTTTTGTACGCTTGAATTCTTGTCGAAGAAGAAGCCTAAAACCGCGCCTGTGTCAGTGTGTGTGTGTGTGTTTGTTTGCATGAATATGGCAATGATTCTTTGTATGGTTACAATGATCCTCCGTTGCCTTAGCCTTGTTTGATTGGCGCCATAACAACCGTTTCGGAACATTGAATCATTATTCTGTTACCAATAGTGAATTGTGAAATTTTGAAGTGCTGTGTTTTGGTTGTCGCTCGTATTTCCATTGTATTCCACCATCCACATCCACATCACATAATCGTATTCGATCGGGCGCATCTGTTCATCTGCCAAACCATCAAACTGTAGCTTGTTGTTGGTTGTTCAGGATACGCCAAGTGTCTGGGAGAAAAAACGCTCCCAAAATATATTTTTTTCGCTGTTCTATGTTAGTTTTTTTTGGCCAGAAATTCACATTTGAGCTTGTTGGCTTGTTGGCTTGGCTATTCTCACATGAAGCGAGCTTGAAGCAGCACGTACCGCACCCTTTTCCCAGAAAAAATAGAGAAAGAGAGAGGAGAGACACACACATCAATCAAGGTAGGAAACATTTTGGGCAAACAACACGACAAACATAAAGAAACATCCGAAATTCATTGATTTATTGATTCATTGATAGCAATTAACCATGGCTTCCATGAATTGGATTC
>JAOZJS010000441.1:0-33810 GCA_025882695.1 Amerodectes protonotaria | reverse complement strand
GAAAAAAAGTTTACAGAGATTCTTTTCTTTTTCCACAACGGGAATCTGTTATTAAACCGAGCTGTCGTAATTGATAATTATTTCCCGGAATGCATTAATTATTCTAATTAAAAAAAATCTGTTTGCTCGGGCCATATCACTCAGTGATACCCAACCCGTTTTAATAAGCGGGGCAATTTAAATTTTTTTTTTAATTTTTTGGCGGGCCGCATATAAAGTATACTACATTATAGTGTAAAATGTGTAGACCTACGACAACATCTCTGAACAAGAGAACAGGAGGCTGAAGACCCAGCCTCTTTTCTTGCTTATAGTGTGCCTTGTCATCAATCCAAATCATTGGACATTTGACCAATCAGAGAGAGGAATACACCTTCTTCTATTGTTTATGGTGTGTGCCTTGTCATCAGGTCAAATTATCACATTGGGCCAATCAGAGAGAGAAATCCAGCCTCTTCTGCTGTTTCTAGTGTGTCTCGTCATCAGGTCAAATCATCACATTTGGCCAGCCAGAGAGAGAAATCCAGCCTCTTCTGCTGTTTCTTCTACTGTTTATAGTGTGTCTCGTCATCAGGTCAATTCATCACATTTGACCAATCAGAGAGAGAAATACAGCTTCGTCTCCTGTTTAGCTGAATGCTTGGTGGGCCGCACCAAGAAATGCATTGGATGGGCATAGCTAAAGCGGATAAGGGGGTTGAGTACCACTGCTATGAATGCTGTCAAATTTTTGGTTTGGCGGACGTTTTGAAATTTTCGATCGAGTTTTCGAGTGGCGGCTTCCACCACCAACTGATCCAAGCAATCTTCGAGTGGTCCTATGATGATGATGATGATCATGATGACGACATTTTCAAATAAGAGCATTCTCTTCTCTTTTTGTATTCTGCTTTGTATTTTGTATTCAATCTCGCTATTTATTCTTATGGATGTTGTGATTCTGTGATCCCCTCATCCTCCAATCATATCTTCATCTTGTGATTTCTAGATGTATATTGGTGCTTGTGATGATGATCAATGAAGCAAAAATGTTCAGCAGCAGCAAATCAGAACCGGGATCCATCGAATGGGGGGGGGAGATTTGATAGAATTGACAACCAACAACAAAAGAATGGACAGCATCGAACAAGACCAAACCAAACACACACACACACCCACACCCACTATTACTACACTTGTAAATGAATTGAATACTTGATGAGAGTGGATTGGCAAACATGGATCGGGGCAAATGTATAATGCTGAATCCTCCTACGCTTTTTTCCCGTTCCCGTTCCCGTCTCATTTCAAATATGAATAAGTTTGTGTGTGCGGGTGTCGGGAATTCTTCGGGTATCCGGCTAGAGAGAGAGAGAGCTGGAGAGCCCGAACCAGTACCGAAAAAGTACACTTGAATAATTTGGGTTCCAAAATATTTTTTTTTCGCGTGTGTGTGTTCGCTAGAATTCGGGATGTTGTTCGGGATGTACATTCTCGCGTGTGTGTGTGTGTTTGTTCAAGGTTCTCTGGCCAGCCAGCCAGCCAGCCAGCCAGCCAGCCAGCCAATCTCTCGGTCTGATCTTGGTACAGCAAATAAGAAAGGGGTTTTTGAGAAGCTGAGCTGAAAACTCGGTGTGCTCATGAATTTTTTAAAATTGATACAAGTTACCGTTACCCGTGATTACCGTTACCCGTTACTGTTCATCCCGCTACTACTCCGGGAAATTCGGGCTAGCCAAGTGTTCGTAGGCACGTAGGCAACAGACTGCCATCTAATACTTTTCATCCGATTCCTTTCCTTGACAATATTCGACAACATTCTGCAGCAGGTTTTTTTTTTGGTGACCCAGATTCTCTAAGCCAGTAAACGACAACGACAACGACTAGGAAAACACTTTTTAAGATTACAAGCAAAAATAATCCTCGTGATTACAAAAACCCACTTGGAACCCACTTTGATTCCTTTTAAATTAAAAAAAGTTCAGTACTTGTGTTTCGAAATAATAAAAGCAATATGTTGTCTTTTGTCTTGTGAATGCACCAGGAAATCATCATTATTCTACAATGTGTTGCCAAATCGATTGGAGATTATTGAAATTGCATTAAACCGACCGAACGTTTTGTTGCTATTGTTGAACAAGATGGACAATCCGATCATAGTGTTAGGTGAAGAAAATGGAGCAAATAGTAATAACAATAATAATAGAATCAAACACAACAAGGATTTGCACAACGATCCGGATGAGGATGATGATGATGATGATATTCCAGACGAAAAAGCTGAAACCATTAGGCTAAGGCCTTACTACGATTGGAGGGTAGGTGGTCAACAACAGGTTCCACAACGGAACTATGGCTAACTAGGCCAACCTAATCCCCAAACCGATCATTGTTGTTGTTGATTCGATTCCTAGGTGGATAACGAACCATCATTGATGATGGAATTTCCTCGCGTTAGCTCACAAGTGCCTCTATCGCCAAAAGCTTATGATATGTCATCGTTTGGTTATGATTTGGAGATTGAAAATGATGAAGATGATGACGATGATGATGATGATCCGGAAGAGGAAGACAATCAAATCAAACACAGAAGATCACCATATCCGCCGGCCAAACGTGTTTCGAAATCCAAACAAGCATTGAAAGATCGTGGAACATGGCAAGGACGTTTCGATTTCATTCTATCATTGATCGGTTATTCGGTTGGACTGGGAAATGTTTGGAGGTATGAATCTATACAATCGAAATGCAACAGCTATAATACGGACGCTTGAACGTAAAATCTGATCTGATCTATAGGTTTCCATATCTGGTCTATTCGAACGGAGGTGGAGCTTTTCTCATACCATTCATAGTGATGATGTTGGTGGTTGGATTTCCGTTAATGTTCATGGAATTGGCTTTCGGCCAATATGCCAGCCTAAGCCCTGTGGTCATTTTTAAACGTTTCAGTCCACTGTTTGCCGGTCTTGGTTATGGGATGGTTGCCGTTTCCGCTGTGGTGATGCTCTACTACAATATGATCATAGCATGGACCCTTTATTATATGTATGCATCGTTGAAGCCAGAATTGCCCTGGTCTCGTTGTGATCCAGCATGGAGCTCTGATCAATGTTATTCATACAAAGAAAAAGATGATTGCTTGGAACAGGATCCTAACGCCACTTATTATAATCGAACATGTTTCGATCAAGAAACTGCCCAACGTTTGAATCTGACCTATTTGGTTCGGGTGATGGAAAAGAAAGCTCCCGCGGATGAATATTTCAACAATTATGTTTTAGGCAACATTGGAACATTAGACGAAACTGGAAATATTCAATTTCATTTGCTGATCTCATTACTGGTCGCTTGGATAATGGTTTTCCTATGCCTAAGCAAAGGTGTACAATCCTCGGGCAAAGTGGTCTATTTCACAGCTCTGTTTCCATATTTGGTTTTGGTGATTTTGTTCATCAGAGGTATCACATTACCGGGCGCCATGCAGGGTATCATGTTTTATGTAAAACCGGATTTCAGGCTACTTTTTGCTCCTCATGTGAGTATGTCAAATTGATAGTCGTTTCCTTTGATATTCTTGGATTCCATGGTTTCCAGGTTTGGGGGGATGCAGCCGTCCAAGTGTTTTTCGCGCTATCACCAGCTTGGGGTGGTCTAATAACGTTGGCTTCGTACAACAAGTTCACCAACAATTGTTATCGTGATTCCATTCTGGTATTGTTCGCTAACGCCGGTACTAGTATATTCAGCGGTTTTGTTGTTTTCTCCATCATCGGCTATCTGGCTCACGAAATGCAAGTTCCAGTGAACGAGGTGATTGATCAAGGTGTAGGACTTGCATTCATGGTCTATCCGGAAGTGGTGGTTCGTTTGCCAGTATCACCGTTTTGGTCGTTTTTGTTCTTCTTCATGCTCATCACGTTAGGATTGGATTCACAGTTCGCGTTGTTGGAAACAGTCCAAACGGCCATATTGGATCGTTTCCCATCGTTACGTGATCATAAGATTCTGATTCTGTTGCTAGTTTCCACTGTTGGCTATGCTGGTGGTATCATATTCACCACACAAAGCGGTGTACTATGGCTGGGCTTGTTTGATCATTATGCTGCGAATTTTTCCGTCTCTATAATTGCCATCACCGAATGTTTACTGATCGGCTGGTATTATGGTACCGAAAGATTCATACGAGATATCGAAAAAATGATCGGCCCACGTTCAGAATTATGGAAACGAACATGGACCATCATGTGGAAATACATCACACCTTCAACGCTGCTGGTAAGTGGTTTGGTGGTGATGCGGAACAATCGGAAACGGAAATAATTTGTATTTGTTTGTCTGTTCATAAAGTTCATACTGATTTTCAATTGGATCAAACACGAACCACCCAAAAGTGGTGATTATCAATATCCAGAATGGGCCAATATTTTCGGTTGGATATTGGCCTTCATACCAACAATCATCATTGTGGTGACCATGTTGCACACCTATTTTACCTATGATGGTGCCAAAAATCTGACCATAGCTCAGGTAAATTTCTACCGGCTACCGGTTACGATCTTAATTCCTTAATTTATTAATTCCGTTTCCCTTAGAAAATTAATCTGCTGATGCAACCATCAGAGAATTGGGGGCCAACCCACAAAAACATCGAAAAAATACAGAGAAGATCATCGAAAATGGAACAACAACAGCAAGCGGCCAAACGACGTTCCATGATGCAAACACAACCACCAACCATTGGGGTGGTCACTTCTTCACCACCGCAAGACCGGAACGATGGTGGAAGTGGTGGTCGAAACAAAATGGCGACAAACAAAACCCCTCAGGATGCCATGATAAGCAATGGTGATGCTGTTGTGGTGTTGGGAAGTAACACTCAACAACAACAACAACCAATCAACAATGGCGAAACAACCGTACAACATCCGTTGATACATCATCCATTGAAGCAAACCGTATCAGATCCATTGACCAATCGTCGTAAAAGAAATCCAACAACAACCACGAATGGAGTTGGAGCCAAACAACAAAAATCATTCGATAATCCATCATTTGAAACCATGTCGAACAAAGAGGATACCAGAACAAACAATGAACGGATATGATCAAGGATATCATCAATGAAGGAGTGTGGCTTCCTCACGATCGTTTTGGATTTCATCCTTAAATCCGAATATTATTTTTTCAGAGCTAAGAGTAATAGCACATAACTTCGAACAAAATTCAATGATTCCCCTTTGTGGTAATCCGTGCCCTGGTTTATCCAAACGGAATGAATCAATAATCTAGATCCCAACGTAATCGTAGATGAAGTTGATCCAAAGTTTCTAGAATTTTGTGATATTATTATCGTACTAGGATTATGAAACCTGAAAAAAGTGATACATATTGGCGGTGATAGGCGTTACCCTGACAAAACTGGCGCCATAGGGCGTAATCCCGATCTAAAAAAAACTTCAACAATCCATCCATTAAACCAACATTTCAACAGTATTTATTCTGCTATGAACCTGTAATTATTTTAATAATTTTCACCACAACCCCACACACAAAACAGCAACAGCATAAGACAACCAACACGCGAATCAATGTCCGGTATTGGGCAATGCAATAATAATGTTGTTTCAAAGAAAATGACGATGAAGAAAAAAAACACAAACAGATGTAATTTATTTTTAAGTATTCTCGTTAACAATTCAATTAATTTCCGATAATTTAATTTGATTTAAAATTGAAAAAAAAATGACAAACACCCGAAAAACATTAGAAATATCATTCTTTTTGCCAAGTTTTAACATTGTCGAATAGATATTGAACAAATTCTTGATTGTTCAATAATCTTGATTTTGTTCCAGTTTTTTCTGGTTCAACCAGATCCATCAAAAAACGGTCCTGTTCCATGGTTCCGGTTTGGTTGCCAACAATCATGGTTTCCGGTTGTTCAAACAGTTTCCTGTAGCCAATTTTCGTCAGGATTGACAGGAAAACTATGATCAACAAAATGCCCACTAGATCCTTGTAGAAACACAAAGAGTCTATCTGTTGATCCGTGGATTTCTGATACGTGGACACGTGGATACGTGATACTGTCTTTGATAATTTGGCCTTCAAACTGTTTTTGAGAATCCTGGCCAACAAAGTCAAGTCTAGAATGGATCGGGATCTTCGTCGGGCTCTTCGCGGTGGTTCAAACTGTTCTGATATGGGACATGATCGACATTTCGAAGCTGGTTGGTTTGTATGCCAAGACATTTTGAAACAACAAAAGATCGCAGTTTAAAAAGGATCAAGAAAAGACAATGGAACAAGTAGAGAAACAATTGATTCAGGCTTAAATTCTGAAAGATAAAGCATTTATCTATAAATGATAATCAAATAATTGAGATTTATTTCCACACACACACGCACATAAGAAATTACATCATGACCAGTGAGGTTAGATAATCACGCGCAGGTATTTGGAGGATGTGGAGGTTCACCTGTTTGAACCAAATATCGATAACGTCCCAATCGTTCCTCAGTCAATAGCGGAAGCAAGTGTTCACGTAGCACAAGTTCTTGCTTCCAAATACGCATATAGATTATGTACAACAGGTGATGGCCGTTTGTAGCAGCATCATGATCATCATCATCCTCCGAAAGATGATAAGTGATACATTGCTCCAGAACATTGCGTACAAGCTTCATTTGTGGATCGTTTATGGACAACTGTTGCCAATTCAATGGTTTCAGATAATCGATACATTGTAGCAAAAGACTGATTATGGAATTGACCAATTTGCAAAGATTCTTGATAGCTTTACACAAATCTTTAGGCACCGGCGTGTCTGGCGAGCGAAAAATTTCACTCCAAACAGTGGTTTTGGTGATTTTTTGCAACCACCGGTTGCATAATGGAACAATCAAGGCATACAGAGGTTCTGTTTCATAATTTCCAGCCTGAAGGCTAATCAAATTAATCCATCGGTCGATCAATTTAGATTCTTTCGTCAAAAACTCTTCAGTTTGGATTAGTTGATTACCAAATTTCTCCACATAATACACTTGATCCGGGAACGAGAACCGATTGAATGTCATGCATAGATTTAGGAGGTCCATTCGATCAAAACACTTGTGGCCATCTTCCACGGGATTCTTGTACAACAATTGAAAAAATAGCGACAACTCTTCTTGGTTCGGATCAAGATAAGATTCATATTCAAACACCACCAAGAATAGATGATGTAAAACGACACGCAATGTGGCCCAATGTTGCCGACAGAATTCGGCCCGATGAAATATGGCCCAGAAAAACGAACGAAAAAAATGATAAGGATAGGAACCAAGGTAGACAAGACAGGAAGAAATATAATTAAGTAGATCAATTGTTTGTCCATCAGTCAACCATCCATAAGAATCCGCTGATATTGACCATTGAATTGAAACAGAGAATCCAACACGGCCACTTTTCTCCTCGTCCGGATCATCCTGAGGCACATGATAGAACATGCATGAACGTTTCAGTCCATTGAAACCGGATATGGAACCTTCGTAGACATCGATGAGCAACAATCGTTGTGTACCATCTTTATCATCATTTTGATTTGGTTCACCGTTCGGCTGTAACGATTGACTGCTTTCATTCTTTCTTTCCACAAGTATCATTTGTATTTTGCAATCTCGGTTGGTGTAATTAGTTTTGAGCTACCAGAATAAAACAAAATGAATTTCTCTGCCAAATTGATTAATGCCAAACTTACCGGAAGTTTTATGGAACAATAGCAATTGTTTTCCAGATCCATTCGTCCCAAAACGATAGGTTTTTTGTTCGCTTTTCTCGGATCTAGCTGGCAAACAATCAAAAATTGTTTATTTTCACAAACAGATTTTTCCAGATTTGCATTGTACACCAATGGTATGTCTTGGAATTTCAAATCTTTTATTTGTATGTTGATCTCTCGTTGTTGATCGAAACCATCTTGAATGGATTGGTACAGAAGCCATTTTCTCAATTCGGCCATTGCCATCACGGCGAAAATCTCTTTCCATTTTGGATTTAATCGACATAAAGGAAGCAGGTGAGACTCGAAGAACACCAACAAACGCTCCACATAATCAAAGTGTTTGTCCGGATTTTTGATCCATGCAAAATAGTGTACATTGAATTGGGTCAACAAGAATAATTCTCGAACAAACCATTTGCGCCATCGTCTAGGATCATACCCTGAAACGGCTGCTGCTGCTGCTGCTGCCGTTGCTGGATGACCACCATCCGCATCTGTGTCATCATCATCATTATCCCCGACAACCGATGGATTCCAGGCATTCATTGATGGCGGTGGTTCATGTTTTCGTTCCTCTTGTGGTGGTGGTTGTTGGTGGTGGTGGTGGCGGTGTTTCTCTTCATTCAAATCGATTTGTTTCAACAACATTGACGATGATGGTGATGTAGATCCATCACCATCGTCCACTGTTTCACAATTCAGATGACTCTCATAAATATTCATTATGGATTCTGTACAAGCATCAACCACTTTATTTCTGTTGATTGATGATCGTTTGTAATTCTTGATATCCATTTCTAGTAACAAAAAAATTGCGAATAAACTAGGATCAAAACACCATTTTACTTGACCTTTTGAATGTTCCAAAAACAATTTATGTTTCGAATTTTCCAAGCCCTAATGGCAAGCCCGGAAGAATTTTTTGGAATTTTTGAATTTAATTTGTCGCGAAGCTAGCGCCATCTAGTGGCGGTCTGTTTGAACTATCAAATTTTTGAAAATAGGCCGTCTCTCTTGTTTCATGATTATTATTGTGTTTTATTATTATTGAAAAATAATAATCAATCGATCCAAATGCAAATGAAAACACAAATAGGAAAGGTGTATGTGTGTATGTGTGTTTGTGTGGATATCATTTAGTTAATTAGAATACAAATTAGAATAATTGAGAAACGCGTTCACCAAATCTACGCGCTTACATATCAATTATTTTGGTGTCCCTTTAGCCAACAAAAGGGATCGCATTGGATATGCATCGGAGAAAAAGGAGAACAATGATTATCATAGAATTTGAAATAAGAAAATAGAAATTAAGAAATCAAGAGAGAGAAATTAGAGTCAAAACACGAACAAGAACGATCAATTAGATTGAATTGGTTGTTGTTGTTGTTGTTGTTGCTTTTGCTGTTGTTGTTGTTTCCGGTCGGTCGTTGGTCTCTTGTTTTGCTCTAATTTTAATAAATCCAAAATGATTATCACGAATGTTGTTCAGAAGAAGAAGAATAATTGCAATTTATAATAATGATAATAATATGGAATGTGGTGCAGAATCATATTCGAATAAGATGACAATGACAATGATGATGATGATGATGATGATGGACGATGTTGAATGACCAAAAAGCGTTCAGTTGTTCATTGATACACATCAATCAAGACAAAATGTTTTGCATCAGAATGCAATCAAAAATTCAAAAAAAATGGGTTAAAAACATAAAATCGAATCGAATCAATCAATCAAATCAAACTTAATATAATCAATCAGGCTAAGGATATTGGGGATTAACCGGAAATCCAGCATACACAGTGGTGTGTGTATCCGGGAGTAAAGGGGGGAGGAAAGTTTACAATGCAGAATATGTGTTCAACAAACGAGACAACACCGAATTGGATCTAGTGTTGCCCGGTTTGGTACCGGGTGGTGGCAAAATCGATGTACAACGTTTGCTGGTCGGATCGAAATCTCTGCAAGCTATTTCGGGCAAACGTGTTCCAGCAACCGATTGTACCATTTGATCCATATATTTTTGTCCTTCTTTACCGCATTTTGTCACCACAATATCTGTGGAACATTTGCGCATTCGTCGAACAGCGCAGCACATTTCTGTTCATTCAAAACAAGGTTGAACCAAGGTTAGTGAAATATTATGATGGGGGTTGAGGATCCACAAAGGATCCACCCGAAACCCGGGAAAGATTCGTCGCTTACCAGGGATTCGTTTCTCTACATCATTGTTGATGGCACGATCCAAGGCTACGGTCAAATCACGCATACAAGTACGAGATTCTTTTTGTGCTTGATTCAAACAAGTGGCATGTTTCAAGTATTTTTCACGTTCTTCCGAATTTTCATTATTACAGAAATCATTGTACCAAGAATTAACATCACCTTGTGATGTTAATGCACGCATAAATTCGCGCATCGATTTTGTCGAACAACGACGAGTATAGTTTCCAATGCATTCATTCATTTCCTTCAATCCGCTACATTGTTTGTTGATTTCAGCGATGGTTGCTATGATAATCGGAGACGACAATGAAGATGATGATGGTTATACTCAAACCTCGAACACCAAGTTGAAGAATTTCGACAAAATCAAACTTACTGGGAAGATTCTGTCCGGAAGCCAAACCGGAAGCAACGCACAAATCCAATTCACGAAGATGGCAACTGCTTTGAGCCTGGATGATGACACCTTTTTTTGTTTCACGAATTCCCCAAAACAAACAAGCAAACAATATTGGTAATTTAATTAATTTTTCATTTGCACTAGCAAATTTCCATCAAGGTAATGCACGGGGATAATTTCAATTAAGCATTATGAAACCATGAAAAAACCTTGGTGTTCAAGATAGCGCGCACAATGGCTTTTGGCTAATGGATTTTTTTTATTTTTGTTAAAACACAAAAAATCATTGAACCATTATTTTGAGGATAATCAGCGGCGAGTCAGGTGACAGGTGAAAAAACGCGCTAAAGCTGCGCTTTTTGAACAATCTTGCTTGCTTGCTGTGTTTCCTCGATGAATTACCACTATTAAAATTCGATCTAAATTGGATCGGATCATTGGATCGGTGTGGTGTTGCTAGCTAATAAAAAGAACCGCAGAGAGGTCACATCATAATTTTGTTAAATGTTGACCTTGTTTCCGATATTATCACACACACATTTGTGTGTTCCATGTCTCTCTAATGATGATGATGATTTTTACCATTGTTTTCCTAATGATGCTAGTGGCCTGACCTAGGTCAATTGGTCAACCTGGATGGAATTCATTGAATTCCCTAATAATAATAATGATGATGTTTTAAAAACGAACAAAACTGAACTAAACTGAACTTCCAGACAAAGTTGTTTCAAAAGTCGTTAAGTGATCTAAAAAAATAAGAACAGGAACATTTGGATTTTCCAGACAACTTTCTAGATTTGACACACCTAGCAATCAACCTAGTTTTTTTTGCCAAGTTTTTCCAAGTTGTACCTGGATTAGTGTCGCCCGAATACGATAGATAGATAGCACGGTCGGTCGGTGATCCTGTTTTCTTTTTTTAGGGAACATCCAACCTGGGCACGCGCTTTTTTTTAGCGTATCATTTCTGTTCATTTAGGCGATGCAAAATAGCAAAATAGCCGCAAAATAGCTGCGCTCTGCGAGCTCGAACAGGAACCGGAAAAAAGGGACAAAACACATGAATATACGAACCAAATGCCAAAACGGACAAGCCAAAGATGAGATATTTGATCATGGTGATGGTGTGTTGGTGTGTTGGGTGGAAAACAAACTACCGAATAGCTTTTATGGTTGGTTGTCTTTGAAGATGGCAAACGATGATGGTGTGTTCCTCGAACCAAAGTTGTTTGCCGAATGGTGTAAGACCACAATCAACACACACAGACCGTTCTTCTGCGACACTAACTTGAAGATGGAGATTTGAAGACGAAGAAGAAGAAGAATCAAATAAGAGTGAGAGTGGTCTGCCTGATACTACCTGCCTGCCTGCCGGAGCGAGAGAGCGAGAGAGAGAAGAGCCAATTTATATCTGGCAACAACAACAACAACAACAGGTATGATAATTATTTATCACATTATTCAATAATTGTCTTGTTATTGTCTCGTTCGTTTAAAAAAAATATCCAGGTGTACATGTGTTTTGGTTTGACGTAAATAAGTTGTTTTGGGCGAACAAAATAAAAAACGAAAAGAAAACTGGAAATTTCAAACAAAAAACAAGATTTTCTTATACCTGAACTACGAAGTACGAGAAACAAAAAAAATACAGGTAGAGCTCTCAAAGCAAGCTAGAAAGCTAGCGAAGGAGAGAGAGAGACGAGAGGCAAGCAAAACCTTCATTCAAAATTTCAAAATACGAGTATATAAGAAATGGGCGGGATCAACGTAAGACAAAAGCGCGCGTGAAAAAAATGAAAGCGAAAGTTTCTCCTTTTCTCTTTCTTGCTTTTTGCTTGCGATTGCTGCCCAAAAGCCGGCCCATTTTGCTTTGTTTCCTTCGGTTTAGCGCGCCTTCTCTTATTTGGCTGCGCGATTCTCTCTACAATCGCGCTACCAAATTGCCGAAACGACGATGCTTAACCTGCAAGGTGAGTTTTTTTATCATTATTATTATTATTATTTTTTTTTTGTTATTTTCGTTGATGAATTTTTGAAGTCTCCGAGATGATGGTAAACAACGACAACAACAACAATAATAATAAGAATAATAATAATAAGATGAAAAACAAACATCAATGAATTCAAATAAAGGAACCCTTGATGGATGGAGACTCTTGATTGTACTCAAAATAAATAAAATAAAATAAAATAAAATAAAATAAAATAAAATAAAATAAAAATAAAATAAAATAAATTTCGAAGGTTTTTTTTATGAAAGGATTGAAATTCTTGGAAAAAAATTTTAACACCAAATATTCATGCAAACAAGCAACAAGAAGCAAGAAAAACAACACAAACGCAATACCAAATACCAGTGGATACCTGTTGCTAACTGAATGGATGCGCGCTTGTTGTATACCTACTTGTTGCACATCTTAGAATGTACTTCAGGACCTAATGGCTTGGTAACAAATCATCGATGCAGCTTCGATACGTACACCAAGACCGCCGAGGTCATGGTGAAATGCAGCAAGATGCAATAATACTTTAAATTGATTTTTTTCTCTTCATCTTCTTCTTCTTCATTACTTGTTTCTTCGAACCACGCAAGCAAACCACGGCCAAAGCCAGCAACAGGTTGTATAAGGAAAATTAAAGAACCACGAAAAAAGCATCAAAACGTCAACGATTCTCTTGATTGATATTATCATATCTTGTCTTTTGTCTTGTGAATTTTTTAATAATAATTTGGTTAAGATTTTCAATGACGGAAAATAACCAACCACACAGCCAGAGCCTGGCCAGGGGGCCAGGGTTCGGCTGGTAAGCTTCTGGATAGGCTTCTTGATTCAATCATCAAGATCAATCAAGCGCGAATCGCTTGCGTCGGTCGCAATAATCAACGATAATTATTATGTACCAATGTGGGATTTTTTCCCCTAAATATCAATTATGCAAATTGACGATTGAACCACAATGGTGATTATCGGTAATAGAAGGGGAAATCATAGATTTAACCAGACAAACAAAAAAAATAATAATGATAATCTCCCAAATAATAATTAAAATTATTATAATTATCATTCGGAAATTCAATGGATTTTGAAATTTTTTATTTTTCAAACTAGAGTGCTGCCATCTATGTTCCTTCAAATGAACTGGTTGAATTTCAAAATTGAAATACCATCAGTATTACACAGCAAGTCTCGTTTTATGCGCGATTTTGAAGGGGTGCGGTTTTTAGTTCATCCAGAAATGTTTGTTGGACTAACATGCATATAGGCTTGTTCTGCTTTGACGAGTACTTGTTTGTGCATGGTTGACGCCTGTATGAACCGTTTTCCCCTCTGATTGGTCCACTGTGATGATTTGACCTGATGACGAGACCCACTATAAACAGTAGAAGAAGCTGTGTTTTGCTCTCTGATTGGTCCACTGTGATGATTTGACACTATAAACCTAAGGGAAAGCGATCAGCTTGTCTGTGCATGGTTGACGCCTATTAGAGCTGTTTTTCCCTTTGATTGGTCCATGATGATTTGATTGGCTATAAATGCGCTTATGCGCTCTGTGGAACTTTGTCCACCGGATAAAACGAGATTTCACTGTATAAGAATCGAAATACAATTCTGCGAATTGTATGCTGCTACTTTTTTTCAAAACGACAAGGATTGACGATTCCTTAAACATATACTAACACATAGAATTACAGCAGTTGTTTGATGATCGATTATATAGAATATAGAATATGCTTTCCCGGATAAACGCCCACAATCTTGGTATTTATTCTTAGAAATTTGTACTGTTGGATTCTCTTCAATGGCACAATAGAATATAGTGGTTTTTGGTGGTGAACAGTTGCCTTTTTGGTTTGAATGATAGAATTTGTGTGTGTGCTGTGTTCGTGTGCATGTGTTTGATATTTTAACCGATTCTTTCCATCATCATTCGATTGATTCATTATCGGTGGCGTCTTTGTCTTTGCAGTAGTAGTTGCAATATTCTTGGAAGAAAACTTCTCTCTTGTATCCTGGACATTGTTTCGAATTGGTAAGTGTGAAATGTCTACACATTTCTCAACATTTTTCAATCGTTTTTCGCATGATAATTTTATGCCATAAATTTTTAATATCTTTGTCGAAAATCTCTGAATCCGATTAACCAAAAAAAACAAGCCTAAGCCTGGCGAATTTCCGTCGTCTTATGTGAATTTAGCTTTTCACGGCCAAGCTCTCTTTCTCTCTTTCTCTCTCTTTCCGAGGCGAGAAGCAATACAGGGTGAGCTTCCGACACTGCTTCCCTGAATGATCGACTATGTTTACGTTTGTTTGTTTATGCAATATTTGATTGGCAGAAACAAGATGCCAACATTGAAACAAACGGTTACAAAGTTTTGGACAAAACGTCAAACAAAGCACTAATAATTTATTCAAAAAAGTTAAATCTTGTCAAGAATTTGAAAGATTGATTTTTTGATGATTTATTTTGAGCGCCATCTATCAATTTGAATCGAAAGCTTCGAAAATTTGAAATTCTATATTACCGTTAGGCAAAAAACTATTCTTGTGGATTTTCCCAGAATCCAATTTCCAAACAAAACTATTTATTGTTTTTGTTTTTTGTTTTCGTTCTCTCATTGCAAATTTCATCTTATAAGAATTCTTTATATTTCCAACGTGTGATGTGCGTGTGTGTGATATATTCCTATTCGCCGTGGTGTTTCGCCTTCAATGCCAAAAACACATTTGCATGATTGGATATTAGAGAGAGTGTGTGTTACAACAACAACAACAAAAACATCGGAAAAAACACTAGGAATTTGCAGCAAAATAAATGTGCAATGTTTTCAAGTTTCAAGGGACAACCAACAGCAGCAGCGAAACAAAAATAAGAACGAAGACGAAATTCAATCTTTTCGTTTCGTTTCCCATTTCTCGTAAATGTGTATGGTGATTGGGTGTATGTGCTTGTACTGTTTCTATTTTTTGCACAAATGTCGGTCGGTTCTCGAAATAGGAATCGCAGAGATAAAGAATAAGACACACCAAGACACAATAGCGAGAAGAAAGCGAGAAAATAAGTGAGTGAGAGATTGCTGTCTTAACCTTAACCAAATATTCTCGCTTGCTGGTATAGAACAATATCGTTCAGTTCATATTCATATTCATCATCATCATCATCATCATTTGACGACGACGACGAAAAATAGAAAATAACCGAACAGAATTTTCGCGACAAAGAGCACGAAAATGATGATGCCGATGCCGATGCTTGTGGTTGATGGTTGTGGTGGTGGTGGTGTTGAGGAGGATTATGATAAACCACGAGCGATAAAATTCTTTGAGCAAACATCATTGATATTGCAAACGGGAATCAGAAGAAGAGAGGAAGGCAGGAAGGGGGAAGGGGCAACAGGACAAGATGATGATTGGGATGATTATTGTTCTTCTTCTTCTTATTCTTATTCTTCTTCTTCCAAAACCAAATCGAGAATGATTTCTTGATTAATGTTTTCATTGCTCTCTCTTCAACGCGCGAATTCCCCTGCCCCGGACGCCCGGGTATCTGGTGGTCGTGGTCCTCGTCTTCATCGCCATGATCATCATCATCATCATCATCAGCGTGAATTTTTTTTTCTTAATGAACGGCAACATCATCACCATCATCGGCAGCAGCCGCAGCATCAGATTCTTGTGGTGACAGCCATGCAAACACACAGACTGGATTCTTGCCAGCAACGAGCCAAAAAAAAATTCATCACCATCACCACCACCACCAACAACACCACCATCACAGCCATCAACCAGAATCGACAACGATTGTGGCAGCCATACTACCAAAGTTTTTTTTTGGCTTAGAATCCTTGCTTTTTGCTTCGAAAAACTTGTCGCCTGATTGTTGGAGTGTGTATGTGTGTGTTAGCTCCGAGTTAAGCTGGTAAATCTCAATCGAGAGAATTGTAAGTGTTTGACCCACATAATTCTTGGTGTTTGTGTCTTTGCTGCGTGTGTGTGTGTGTGTATTTGGGTCAAGCAAAGCAAGAGCTAAATATCGAGAATTCACCAAAAAAAAAAACAAAAATTAGTGATTGTGGTTTATTGTTTGATTTTTGTTTTTTTCGGACAGATTTCTATTGTTGATTGATTCTTGATTGGAACGCGAACGAACCTAAACCAAAACCAAAATGGCCAATCTAAGCGAGGTAAGTTGATCAAATCCACCAATCACTTGGAACCAATTGACTGACTAATGATACTAACATAATAATCACCTTAATGATAATAATAATCTCCACTCGATGTGTGTTCCCGACGACGATGTGTCCGAAATCACTAATATCCGCCCATCCTGTCCGGTCCCGTTATTCGGGAAACTAACTTGTGTGTGTGTGTGTGTGTGTGTCACTAAACCACCATCACCACCACCATCCGCAATTGATTAGCCCACCATTCCTGATGATCCTATGGAACGGAAACGTCGCCAAGCTGCTGAAGCTAGAAAACGTTTATCCGATGTAGTGTATCTTACTTCGATGATTCTTTTTTAAAACCTCCCCTATGCCCCACCATTTTTCCGTTCAAAGATTTTCTAACTTGCTAATCAATAAAGTATTGAACTGATTGAAAAATTATGTAATTCCACCCTGGAAAAAAAATAGGAAGAACGACGCAAAGCAGAAGAGAAGGAACGTAAAAAGGCCGAGGTTCGTGCCCGGCTGGAGGAGGAGGCCAAAGCTAAAAAAGGCAAAAAAGGTTTCATGACACCGGAACGTAAACGTAAATTGCGTACTTTGTTGCGTAAGAATGCTGCTGAAGCTGTCAAACGTGAACAAGAACGTCGTGCCCAAGAACGACGAGAAATGTTGGTCAAACGATGTGGTCAACCACAAAGCACCGAAGGACTAAATGCCGGTAGGTTTTCCTTGACAATCATTCTACAACTTTGATTTCAGCTATCACTAAACCACTTGATCAATCAATCAATCAATCAATCCACCAATCAGATCAATTGAAAAAGATCTGCAAAGAATACCATGAACGGATAGCCAAATTGGAAGATTCCAAATTTGATCTAGAATGGGCAGTCGGACAAAACGAATATTTGATCAATGAACTACAATCACAAGTCAGCGATATGCGTGGAAAATTGTATGAATTACATTCTTGATTCCCAATCTAATTTACATTAATCTAACGTGTTTTTTCCATCGCAAAACCTGGATTCTAGCGTGAAACCAACACTGAAAAAAGTTTCCAAATATGATGGCAAGTGAGTACAAGGGTTCTTCGATGCGTGTCCATGGAATCCCGTGAACAATTTTTTCCCTGGTCTTTTCAGGTTGGAAAAAATGGCCAAAGCTGCGGCCAAAGCCGATATGGATTTGCGTAATAACCTAAAACGTGTACAATCAACCAAATTCAATGTTGATGAAGACAAAGATGTATGTCCATTTGTGCCTGACCTAACCGCGAAGTCTCATAATCATTTATTCTTTACCGTCCCTACCACAGTCAAAAAGCCATCCAGATTGGGCCAAGAAAGGACGCGATGAACATAGCAAATTGGAAGTGGAAGAAAGCGAAGAATAAACCTGGAGTGTATATCGGAATCAAAACGGAAGCTAATTGGAAAAAAAATTGCTTGGTGTTAAAAAAAATTCAACAGATGGCAGCACGGTGTCTATATGCAAAAAAAAATTCAATTCAATTCAAATTCAATTATCGTTATTCTTATTCTTATTATTACCACTACTATTTTTCAATCCTTCAATTCTATGTATGATTGGGCGTGTGTATAATTGATGGGTGGATGAGGGGTGTGTCATTATTTTAAAAAAAATACCAATAAAAACCTAATCTCACAAGCTGAAACATTCGAATTGTTTTATGTGTATGTGTGTGTGTGTGTTTAAGTTTGCTTTTACAAAATGATTGGTTTGTTCCAAACGGATTACTACGTTTCAGAATATGATGATGTTGAAGATTGGGATGAAGATTGGGAACGAGTGTATGCATTTTTCTTCATTCTATCATCATTGATGTTAATTATTATCGGGACTCTTGTTTGGTGTGGCAAAAAATTTATGAAAAAAATACTAAAATTCCGAAAAATCCATGAAGAATTGATCAAGATCCAATTGGCCACAAATGATGATCACTCTCCGGAGGCTGATGTTAAAGATAAAAAAGAAAAAGAAGAAGAAGAAGAAGAAGAAGAAGAAGAAGAAGAAGAAGAGGAAGAGGAAGAGGAATATTTTGATGAAGAAGATGATCTTTTCAAGGAACCTGTACCTCTTGCGAAAAAAAAAATATTTAGGAAGTCTGTATTAGTATTCGGGAAGTCTATTTGATAAAGTATATTCAAATTGATTGACCAAATTTTCAAAAAAAAAAATTTATTTCATTAAAACGATTGTCTTCGAGTTATCAAACGATCTTCGAATGGCTGGGGCTGATCTTCGGCATGGATCCTTTCGCTTTCAGGAAGTTCAGCTTGTTCATCTATTAAGTCTGGTTGCCCTGGTGAGCTTGGCGGGCTTGGTTGGCTTGGTTGGCTTGGTTGGCTTGGTTGGCTTGGTTGGCTTGGTTGGCTTGGTTGGCTTGGCGGGCTTGGTTGGCCTGGTTGGCTTGGAGGGCCTGGTTGGCTTGACGGGCCTGGCTGATCCACATAGATACAGCTTGGACCAAAATGGAATAGAAAATCTTCTAGCATTCGATTTCTTGGCGAAGTGGCATCAACCGTTTGTCTCTTTTCGATTGATTCCAATCCTATACTGGTCCGAATCGGCCTAGGACTCTTGAAATGATAAGCAAATTCTTTTTGCATTGGACTTTTAGGCACTATCACCGGCGATTGAGATGGTCTTCGATTAGCCTGCCACACTTTGGCTTTCTTTTTACCTTTACCTCTAAGTTTACCTTTAAGTTTACCTTTACCTTTAACTTTACCTTTACCTTTGCTTTTTGTTTTTTGTTTTAAATTTTCTCTAAAATCATCCGCTAAAAGGCCTGCTAATAATCTTTGCAATGGACTTTTACCTTCCAAATCTACTCTGGTAAATTTAGATTTCGTATCCTTTTTCTTCTTCTGTTTTTTATCTCGTTTATCTCGTCTTTCCCCCAAACCTGGAAATTGACCTCTGTCCACGCCCCAGATTGGGGAGGTTGGAGGAGTCGATAAGACTGGTTGTTGTGGTTGTAGTTGTGGCTGTGGTTCTGGTTGTGGTTCTGGTTGGGGTAGTTGTTGTTGATTCCAAAAATTGATTGCTGGAGCAGGAGGTGGTCCAATCGGTTCGTTGGAAAAATCAACAACTCTATCTGTAGAAGGCTTAACGATAGATTGTTGAGCTTCAGTTTCCTCGTTTTCCGCGTCCGAATCCATGATCTCAGCCCAACTTCGCATTATATCATCGTCTTTAGCTCTTTTCGGCGCATCTGCAGCTTTTTCCGGAACATCTGCAACTATTTGCGGCACATCTGCAACTATTTGCGGCACATCTGCAACTCTTTGAGGCACATCTTCATCTCTTTTAGGGTCATCTAAATCAGGATTGTATTGGAACGGTGGCGGACGGTTTCCAGCAATGCACTGATCACATTGAGAAGCAGCCCTAAATTCCGCCACAGGCAACGGTCTTAATCTTAATCCTGCCATTGGATCTGCTTTAGGTCTTTGTAAAAAAACCACTTGAGAAGGCCCTAGCGGTGCTGCTTGTTTAGCTTTGGATTTGGATTTGGATATCTTAGTTTGGCTCTTTTTCGATTGGGATTTTTTCTCTTTTTGAGTCGACCAAACTTTGGATGTTTTTTTTGGATGTTCGGTTTTTTTCGATTCTACATCTTTTGGTGGTGAAGTTCTCGGTGATTCAATCGGTTTTACACGAGCCCTTCCAAATATACTGTCTGGACGTACATATTCAGGTTTCGCTGGTGCCACCATCGAAGAATCTATGGTATTTTTTATACTGATCGGACCGGTAAACGGTGTTGATGAGAGTGTTGGCGATGATGATGATGCTTCTGATGGTAATGGGCTGGAAACTGGTGATGCAGTTTTAGGTGATGGTGGTTGCTCCAAGATCGTCACGAACGATTTTTCCGGTTTAGAATCAACTTGTTGTTCCACAAAACATCCTTTTTTCGCGCTTTCTTGATTCACTTCCGTTCCTCGTCCAGGTATGCCAGGACAGATTATGATCGGCTTGCTTGGTAGAGCAGGCAACTTTCCGGTAAATTCTAACTTTTCCGGCGTTTTAGCATCTTTAGAATCTTTGGTCTCTTTCGAATCTTTAGAATCTTTGGTCTCTTTCGAATCTTTAGCATCCTTATCAACTTTAGTATCTTTAGTGCTTTTTGTATCTTTAGTGCTTTTTGTTGTTTCTTCTTTTTTAGATTTTAATTTAGATTTTGTGGAACTCGGTGGTTTTGTTCTGAATGAAAATCCAGAATACGGTCGGTCGCTATATTTGTTCCTTCGTTGAAATGGTTTAGTTTGCTCAGTTTTTGAACGTACTGTGCTTGATACTTTATTTTTTTCGGATTTTTTTTCGGATTTTCTCGATCTGGATTCTACAACAGTCCATCCATCTGAATCCTTCGATGTGGATGCTTTAGTAGGATCGGCGGTTTTGCCGGTTTTTGTCGATTTAGATTTATTTTCAGGCTTCGAGCCGCTCTTTGTGTTTGTTGAAAATGTTGCTGAAAATTGTGATTGTTGTTTTTTTTTACTTTTATCATCCTTCTTTGGTGTTGTGTTCTTCTTTGAACTGTCCGAATTCATAATTTTTCCACGATCGAAATTTTGTTTCAAACACAATTTCTATAACCACCCTAAATCTCTAAACGGAAGCTTATTAAAATATTTTGGTTCAATTGTTTGTCGAACTTGTTTGTCGCCCAACAATCATCCATCGAAACAACACTAACAATGAAATTAATTAAAGAAAAAAGTTTTAATCAATCACATTAGAAACGCCCTTTTTAATTTTTCCGCCTATCGTTTTGCAGTAAAAATCAATGTCCTGAAAAAAAACAGATAAAACCCAGCCCATCAAAACTATAAAAAGCTTCTGTGATCGGTTGCTTTCACCTCACGATTATCAATCATTGGTCTGTTTTATTCGATTCTTCCCAATTTTCCGAACACACACTCCCACACTTTTAAAAGTCAAAATGAGATACTTTCCCATCACGATTTTATTCTTGTTATCCACTGTTAACACTTTTGCTTCAGCAGCATTGGTACAGCCCAAAAAAACAAAATACATTTCAGCATCCACCCCTTACATTCCCGAACCAATCGTGAAACCGGATGATTTTGCTCAAAAATGTTTGAACGGTACCAACGATTTGG
The DNA here is from genome assembly GCA_025882695.1 of Amerodectes protonotaria. Lineage (NCBI taxonomy): Eukaryota > Metazoa > Arthropoda > Arachnida > Sarcoptiformes > Proctophyllodidae > Amerodectes > Amerodectes protonotaria. The sequence goes on along the minus strand of JAOZJS010000441.1, from coordinate 12,101 downwards.
TGACCAAATGTCAAACGGAAGCGATGGAGAATTTTTCACCGGAAAAACAACATACAGAAGTAACCACCTTATGGGAATCATGTTGTACATTGTACGAGGAGGTTTTCTGTTACGAAGCCAACGCTGATATTTGGTGTTCGCCGGTCATCGCGTTCCAAGTGAAAATATACGCCCGAGAAGTGTATCGAAAAGTAGAACAAGGGATGTGCCGTAATATTTATTGGGATCAATTTTGTAAAGATCATGGCAACATACCGATTGATCATAATAAGAATCATTCCTTCATTCATTTGCCCACAGACAACAAAGAAGAAGAAAAATGTATTAAAAAATTGGAAAAGATCAAAGCAGATGATCATAAAGAATATCATTGGAATCTGGTGGATAAATGCGAACATCAAATCATGGAACGTTATGATCCAGAGTTTAAAAAAGATTGGAACATAACCGGTGCGGAAATTTGTTGTGGAATGTACGAATTGATTGATTGTGTTGGCTTTCATGCTGAAGTTCATTGCGATAAAGAAGAGATGGAAGGCTGGCAAAAATACAAAACCCAAACTTTGGCCTCATTATCATCGTTAACCATTTGCAAGCAAACACCGTATAGCGAGGATCAATTGCAACGATGTCTGTCAAACCAACCGGATTCTGGAGGGATGAGCGCCGGAAAAATTATCGCGTTTGTGATTCTTGGAATAGCTTTGACAATGGTGCTTGTTTTTGTTGTAAAATATGTTCACGCTAAAAATTATTTTAGATTTATTTGACCAAAAAAAAAACAAACAAACAAACAAACATTGTTTTATTGAAATATTTTGGTGGAAAACTAATCAAACTGATCTTTTTTTTATGGTTGCTAACAATTAAAATTGTGACAAAATCTATTTTGAAAGATATTCAATGAATTTTTCTCGATGTTCGTTGATCGTTGATCTAATCCCAACTGTTGGCCAGGTTCAAAGCAGGATCTGGACCCCGGTCGCCGGTATCGGGCAGCCCGAATGGCACATCAGGCTTTCAACCATAATATTTGCCTTTGCCTTTGGACTTGTAGTATCCGCCCTTGTATTTTTTGCCACCATAGCCGCCACCATAGTAACCATATGCATCGACCGGCGATGAGCTGATGGAGATCAAAGCTCCCAGCACCAACAAGAAAAACGAGAAAAACAATGCTAAATTCATGGTGGTGGTGGTGTTGTGTGTGGATTCTTCAAGGAGAAAACTTTCAAATTCGGAGGTTTTGAATGTGCGCAGTAATGGTTGCCAACGGTGTGATTGGTTTCAAATCGCGAGCTTCATAAGCTTTATATACCTGGTCGCCGCGCGAATTTGTTTTTCTCGGCGCCCAACATGATTGTTGAGGATGTTATTTATCCCTTACATTAGCCATATCTTTAAAAAAAATCAAAATTTAAAAAAAAAACACACACACAAACATTGGAACATTGATTGCTGTTGCATAATTAATAAGTAATCAAAAAACATCCAATTGATATACAGGTAATAAGCAGGTGATGAGCAGAATATAATTCTTGTTCAATTTCAAGGTTGAAAGCGATAGCGCGCGATCCAAGTGAACGATTGGTGTTTGTCCGGCATAATTATACTTAAAATACAGCAAACAACTACTTAGAATTAAACTCCTTGCAAAGTTTTGTTTTTCTCAGTAATATTGCATAATTAATAAGTAATCAAGAATCAAGTAGGCTGGCAGATGGATGTCCGAAACAACAACAGTTCCAAGGCCAAGTAAAGGTGATCTCGTATGTACAATTATCCAGAATAATCTCCCATATTGGAGTTATCCTGGGAAAAAAAATCAATAATCAATCATCAGCTTTTGGCAATGGTTTTTACCACCACCGCAATGCAAATTAAAATCAGGTAAAAACCAAAGTCTGTTGCAAAACGTTTTGTCAATAACGAACAAACAAACAAACAAGACAAAACAAAGCGAACGAGCAAACAGGTAGCTGTTTAGCAATCAAGGTTAATGATTGTGTTACCATCAGATTAACGCCGAGAAAACAAAATGTTAACCAAATTATTGGATAAATTTCAAGATGAAACTCCCATCGATTGAGTTTGGAAACAATTGAACCATTGTGTTCACAATAATGTAGATTATACCTCCAGATTAGATCTGGAAAGGTCTCCGGATGGAAATTTTGTTTTTAGGAAACAAGATCATCCCATCGAATCTCATTTGGATATATTAAATGCAATCGTTTCCCATCCTTTATTGAATCGCGCCTAAAACAAAACGAAACTCTAAAACGCCAACCATGAACAATCTGATTATAGTTTCGGCCATTCTACTTGGTATCCAACGAATCGGAGCCAGCCATTCTTTAGCTTCCAGTGATAAACTTTCGAAGATCAACTTTGATAATCCAGATCAATTGACCAAAGATTGTGAAAATGCTTTGAACGGAATGAAATTGATAAAATTTTGCCAAGACCAAGCATACCATGATTATGATCCGGCCATATATAGCAATTCTACCGAAACATTGTGGGAAACTTGTTGCTCGCTTTTCGACGAACTACAATGCTACATCGACCAAGGAAGAACACATTGTCCCAAAGCAACATATACAAGTCTGAAACAATATGTGTATGATATACAATGGGAAGCTGAGACCACAATGTGTACGGATGCCGGATATTCAAGTGATTGGGCATCGTATTGTCGTAATCTAACCAAGGAGGCTACACATCATCATCATAAGCTTGTAATAAAATTACCGGTAGCCAATGGAACCGAATGGAAATGTTTGAAAAAACTATGGGAAGATGGTGATCGTGTTGAAGGATGTCGTAGATATACCAAGCAACATTTTATCGATGTGAATGGTACCGATATTGATGCAACAATCACATGCTGTGCCGAATATGAAATGTTGGATTGTGTTGAATATGAAGCTTATAAGCATTGTTCAAAAGATGAAGCGGATCAGGTTTGGAATTGGGCCAGTTTGGCTAGATATCATTATGGTTATCATTTGTGTCGTTCAGTACCATACTATTCCAATGGTGAACACAGTGGATTGGTTGAGAAAACTCGTGAAATTTGTAAAACTTATGGATTCGATTTGCATTCGCACTCAAATTCTTTGAATATTTCCCTACATACAGGTCTTGTTTTATTAACCCTAACCGTTGGTTGTTTAGGAACAGATTTTATTCGATTTTTATTATAGACAATACAAACAATCAATTTTTCTTTTTATAATAGACACCCACACACGAACACACACGCCCACCTTACTATGATCGTAATTCTCTATTTTTGGAATAATAAAATTGTATTTTTAAAAATAACCAATACAAATTATACAAATATAAATCATTAGGATTTTGAATACAAAACTATCGATACATCGATTATGTGCTAAAACGGTTGAGGAAGGAGCTTGAAAAGAATCCTGCGATTGTAGTTGATTTTGATGATGTTCTTGCTGTGGCTGTTGTCCATGATTGATCATTGTTGAAACTTGTTGTTGTCGTTGTAATATGATTGCACCGTTTGGTAATTGAGCGTGATTTGAATGAAGCACACGACCGGAAACACCATATAATGCTTCATCACATGTTCCCGGGCCATAGGTGTATGCTTGACAATGTTGTTCCAGAACAGGATTGGTGATCCGTGGTAGATGATCACGCATGAATATCGATGCTGATTCGCCACATTGTTCGCGTACATGGCGCCGTTTGCATAGAACCAATTCTTGAAGGGCACTTTTTGTTTGCATCGCAGAAACAGTAATGATACAAACCAACCAACGGGCCCAAGAATGGAGGAAGATTAACAAAAGAAAAATGAAAGAAATTTATGTAAATAAAATTCAGAGCGGAAAAAGTTTAAATTGAATGTTGCCAAAATGGAAAAAAAAACCCGAACGGTAAGCATCAAGGGACCCAGACGGATTAAATTAAATCAACAAATCAACAACAATTTTGGATGGAAAAGGGTTAATGTTCAATGATTTCTTATTCGCGGACATTCACCTGCTTTTAGAACAGTGGTGAGCAACCGCGTGCGGCCCATCAAACATTTTGGTGCGGCCCACCAAACATTTCTAAGCATGTCCTGCAGGAGACAAAGCTATATTCCTCCGCTCTGATTGGTTCATTATAATGATTTGACCCGATGACGAGACACACTATAACACTAGGAAAGGCTGACAGCTTTAACCAGTACAAGTCTGTACATGTTTGACGCCTATAAGACCGTTTTCTCCTGTGATTGGTTCATTGTGATGATTTGACCCGATGACAAGACACACTATCAGCACTAGGAAAGGCTGACAGCTTTAACCAGTACAAGTCTGTGCATGCTTGACGCCTATAAGACCGTTTTCTCCTGTGATTGGTTCATTGTAATGATTTGACCCGATGACAAGACACACTATAACACTAGGAAAGGCTGACAGCTTTAACCAGTACAAGTCTGTGCATGTTTGACGCCTATAAGACCGTTTTCTCCTCTGATTGGTTCATTGTGATGATTTGACCTGATGACGAGACACACTATAACGCTAGGAAAGGCTGACGGCTTTAACCAGTACAAGTCTGTGCATGTTTGACGCCTATAAGACCATTTTCTACTCTGATTGGTTCATTAGTGTGATTTGACCTGATGACTAGACACACTTTAAACAGCAGAAGAGGATGGATTTCTGTTGTGCTGCTCAGACATAGAGTCGTAGGTCTGCATTACACATTACACTTGATGTGCGGCCCGCCAAAAAAATTTTAAAATTTAAATAGACCCGTTTATTAAAAAGGTTGCCCACCCCTGTCCTGGAAGATTGTTGATTGGTTCAATTGAAGCCAAGGAAAAAACAGTCCAGAATCTAGACGTATGATGGGTTAATTAGATTAATCCTGTTTTTTTCTGTGTGTGTGGGAACGGCAGCGATATTCCTATTTTTCTCGGTATCATGCAGGGGTATCCTGGGCGCCCGAGCACGATCCAGAACATAACCGACATCCATCCATTGCCGAACAACAAACATAAGAAATTAACACACTTGGGGAATCGTATCGTTCGGGCTGTGTGTTTTGGTCGGTCGGTAGGATTTCCGCCAAACACCCAAGACGACGATGCGCGTTGTAATCTCCCCGGAGAGATTCTCCATCGGCAACCATAACCAATATCCACACCACACTGAAACAACAGCTAAAACAAAGCGAAATGCACAGAAAACAAAACAACAACAACAAAGGAACTATCCGTGTGGCTTGAATTAAGTTCAAGACTTTGTGTTGTTCTGGTCGTGGTTCTTGGTTCATTTTAGTTAGTTTTTTTTTTAAAAAAAAAGAACCCCAGCCAAAACAGCAAAAAGGTGTTAGATGGTTGCATCCGCCGCATCGTAATTTACAATTAGATTAACTTTGTTTAATGGTGGCCAGGGTGGTGGTGGTAGTCGACTATCATCATGGTTATCCACCATCCGACTCACCAACAAAATCGTCGTTACCCTAATGTTTGTGTTTGGGAGCTTCAGGCTACGAGTGGTCAGCATTTCTGGTTGTTTGGATGTTTGGCTGGTTGTTTGTTTGTTTCCATCTAGAATCTAGCCAGATAGCCAACCAATAATCAATACCCTGGCCAACCTTGATGGTGGTTGGTGGCCACTAGTAGGTGGGATTCTGTGTGTGTGTGTATGATGGTGGCGCCCAAATTTAATTATTTGGATCTTTTTCGGATTTTGGTTTTTTCTCTCGCTCGCTTTCTCCGCCGCCTCTCTGTGAGTTCTGGTGTGTGTGTGTTTTGTTTTCTGCTTACCAAATCAAATTAGATTTTTTTCTTGTTTCTATTGTATTGTCTTTGTCTTTGTGTTCCGTTGAGAATTTGCAGGGGGCGTGGGCGGGGCTAGGATCCGGGAGGATTCGGAACTGAATCCAATGAGCAGGAAACCTGGTGCGCGGACACACAGTCACACACACATGCACACTTGACACAACAACCGAAAAAATTGTTTGAAGACTGGACCCCGAAAAAAATTGAAACTTTTTCAATCGGAAAATGTTTTATTTGGCTCCGCCTGCATATATATCTAGGCGTATACGCCCACGCCCCCACACGCCAAAAAAATATATTTACTCCCGCATCCATTTGAAAAGTCTATGAAAGGCTTTGATGTTCTGGTGTGTTCTGGAGCGTTGAACAAACAAATAGACATTCAAACACACCCACACACACAAGTATCTTTGATGTGGTCAGGTTGGTGGAACAGTTTTGAATCCGGGAGAATCCGGGAGAATCACAACAGTGATAAACCACCAGAATGATCACCAGCATTGAATGTGGATGAACAAACAAACAAATAAACCAAAAAACTAAAAACAAAAAGAGTAAGACTGAAATGTAGGATGAAATTAAAAAAAAACAAAATCCAACAACAAATTCTCTGCGGTTCAAAATTGGGTTAAACACGCACGCCAACATTGTCGGTTGGAACACAAGAGAGATTGATATTCGGGATATTTGCTTTTGGATTCGTTCGTTTTTGTTGTTTTTTATTTATCTTACTCTTTTTGTCTACTTGTCCGGTTGTCGGTTCCCTAATGGAACAAGCCAAAAACAAACAACCAAAATCACAAACAAAAAAGAAGAAGTAGAAGAAGTAGATCCACTATTTTACTAGATCCTTGTTCTCTCTCTTTCTCTCTCACTTGACCATCATTTTGTGTCCTCCGCTGACCAAATAATGCAAATTAAGATCCATTGAACGTATATAACTCTCGGGTGCGTGTGTGTGAATATGTGACCAATGTTTTCTTTCCACACGGCCCTTTGAATTGTGTTTGTATTCCAGTGTGTGTGCAAGTGTGTTCCAAAAGGAACTTTAGCTAGAATGGAAAAAATCCTGGAATCCTAAACTCTGTATGGAACGGGGCACAGCTGGAAAACGGAAACGCTACACGGAAACCAACAGGCAAACCAAATAGGAGAAATAGAGACGATAGACGAGAGAGAGAGAGAACCAACAATGCATGCCACCAACAGCCGAACCGAACAGGAAATTCCAGAAACAAAACAAAAAAACTCACCAACAGGAACGTCTCATGATGATTTCTTTGATTTGTAAAACAATATTCGGATCATCGGATCGATGATTTTGGGCCAAGAATATGTTGGAATGTTCCACCACTTGGGGCTGCTGTTGTTGTTGTTGGTCCAGATTTTGGTGGTCATTATCCGTTAGCGGTGGTAATGCTATAGCATTCTGATATTCTTGAGCACATTTTTGCTCATCCAACGATATATTACGGAAACATTTTGCATGAATCAAATATTCTGCCACGGATCATCAACGAACAAGAAGAAGAAGAAGAAGAAGGGTTGTTGGTCAAAAACAAATGGTCAATTATCCGAAGATCGCTCGGAAAAAACTCACCTTCTTGTACTTTATGATCATCGCAAAGATCATGTACAAATTGTTTTGCATTGGTGACAATATGACCAAACACTTGCATCATTTCATGAGTGAAACATCGTTCAGAATGGCGATCCAAACATCGTACACGATCTTTCAGATCGTTACAGGTTAATTGTAATTGTTCGTTGGTGGTGGGAAAGGCTAGATCTCCACCTCCGCCGCCACCGGTTCCCCCACCACCACTTCCACCCGACCAAAGTTCAGAGATACATTGCTGAAAATTGGCCAATGTACATTCGACCACCGTTGATTCGGTTACGTTGATCAAGGCGGAGGAATGGTGTTCCAAATTTTCGGGTGATAATTCTGCTGATGATAATGATGCTGGTGCTGGTGGTGGTCGATATGGTCGTCCATCAACAACAGCGATGAATAGTATTAATAATAATGATGATGATAATAATGATGATGATGATAAAGACACAAAGATTCTAGAATAGGAACAAAAACAGGATTCCCGATGATTTCCGGTCATTTCCTCAGGTGTTTCTTTTTGTCATCACACGTTCACACACACAAACTAAAAGCGCATGATAATAAGCCGCCGACAAAGAATTTCCAATATTCTCTGCTAATCATCAAGTTGTCGCTTTGATGGCGTCTGATTCCAACAGCGATGACAACCACGGCAACCTACTACACTGTGTTCTGAAACCTGAAGCCGCGATGATGATCGTGCCCAATATGGCGCCCTGATGGTGGCCAAAATAGAAATGTTCCAAAAGATTGGAAGTATGCGCGTACGGATATATAACCGTATGGATAGTGTATCCGCACACGCACATCGTGCCCACACTCTACCCGATTCTGGTGTTTTTTTTACTAATATTTTATTCCTCTGGTTCTCGGGAGCCATCAAAAACCTCCGTCATAAGCTCCGCCTAGAATTTTTTTTTCGGTTCTTCTCGTCGTGCCAAAACCAAATGGAACGATTTGGATTTTTGTTTTGATTTATTCATTTTTCTGGTAATGTTTTTTAGTTTGTGGGTGTGTATGGGTGTGTGGGTGTGTTTTACATGAATTTCCATGGAAAAAATTTGACCAAAGATAGCCCAGAGATTGAAGGATGTATTGAATAGTTTGAAATGTTTGTTTGTACACACACACACCCCTCCCCCGAAAAATCGCAAACAGAAAGAGTTCTGATTTTTCGGCGATCAATTTTGTGTAAAAATATTTGTGCTGCTAATTAACCCCTGGCAATGATTGGCAACGCCCACAGACAAACATCGCTGGTGGATCAGCGACTTGCACCAACCACCATTACAAATGGTTCGATTTGGGCCGATTTATATTGAATCCTAATGGCTAACGATGTGGCGGTTGTTGTTGTTGGACTGGTGGAAAGATATAAACCAGATGTGCAAGATTGACTAGTAGGCGCGTATGTGACTTTTGAAGAATCCAGGCGCCAAGCAACTACACTACATAATAATATACCCTCGCACTTTTTGTATTGGGGTATATTGGGCATTAATGGAGATTGATGAGAGATGGAAAGGAACAACAACAACAACAAAAATACCAGAAGAAGACGAAGAAGAAGAAGAAGAAGAAAAAAATGAACACCACCGAAACCAGCCGAATAATGGTGATTCAAAACCTGGTGTGTATGGATCGCACTATAAATAAATTAAAAAACAAGCACATTTCTTGTTTCTCGAGAATATCTGGTTTTTTTTCCCGATCCATTTCGTTCAGGGAACAACCCTGGGAGTTCACTGGTACAAGCGCAAGCAAGCAAGCGAACGCGCGTTTTTTTGCGTGTTCAATTTTGAATAATTATTTAATTGAATCGGCCGCACGGTGGCGCCAGTATCGTTTGATAGATTACATGCATGCGCGTGTGAATTGCAGGGATGACCAACCCATGGCTTGATTTCACCACTAAACTAAACCAAAGTGCGAAACACAGCTTCTTCTACTGTTTATAATGTGCCTCGTCATCAGTTCGTCATCAAGTCAAATCATCACATTTGACCAATCAGCGAGAGGCATGCAGCTTCTTCTACTGTTTATAGTGTGTCTCGTCATCAGTTCGTCATCGTCGTCAATCATCACATTTGACCAATCAGCGAGAGGCAGGCAGCTTCTTCTACTGTTGATGATGTGTCTCGTCATCCAGTCAAATCGTTACATTTGACCAATCAGAGCGAGGCAGGCAGCTTCTTCTACTGTTTATGATGTGTCTTGTCATCCAGTCAAATCATCACAATCAGCCAATCAGAGGGGCGAACGGTGGTTATAGGCGTCAAACATTTTTTTTTGCTTTGCTTTGATTTGGCTCTATCTATCGGAAAAAAAGTTGAACACCTCTGAATTAATTAAATTAGCATAGGTATCAGGTATAATTATAGGCGGACAATCAGAATCAGAATCGTGTTGAAACAAATAAAATAAAATGAAATAAAATAAAAAGAAGAATGAAAAAGGCCCAAAACAAAAACTTTTGCTGTTGTTGTTTTCATTTCCAATTAATTGAGATTTATTATTGTTTTGCACCGAAGAACCAAAAACCAGAATTAACTTCCAAATCCTTACGTAATCTAATTGGCATTGATGTTTCAGATCTTGTTGTTGTTGTTGTTTTTTCATTCAATTCTTATTATTATTGTTATTCTTGTACTTAAACTTTTCGTAAACTTTCCCGTTTGTCCATGGAACGAAGAAGATGAGATCATAATGGAACGAAAAAAAAAGAACAAAAGATCGACCAACTTCCACCCACGATCGCTACGCTGTAGCGGAGGAGGAGGAGGAGGAGGTGGATCAATGCTAATAATAACCAAAAAAAAAAGTTTATGGTGGGGCCAAATTGTTAATCCAGTTTGGGGAACACTATAGAATCTCGTTCCCGCTATAGAATTGCACTCCTTCATTCATTGCATACATTCATTCATTCATTCTTCAACCAATATTGATAATAGCTTGGAACTCTAACACAAATAAACGTGATCTGACTATATCTGGTTTTTGGCTTTCCGTTGGTTTTCAAACAATTTTGGAACTTCTGGAATTTGTCCATGAAAGTTCCATACTGGAAATTCTCATTTTGACATGAACAATTATCTCAATATATTTTGTTCTTGTTTTTCGAAGGGGGTGCACGCTTCCTGCTCAACCGAACCGTTTTTTGTTGTTGTTCTTCGTCATAATCGGGGCGTTTCGCCTGTTCCTGTCCTGGTTGAATGCCAAACCAGAAGATTCCAGGGTTGAGGATCCATAATGATGATGATGATGATGATTTCCATTGTCTCTCATTAGCAGTCATAATCAGATTCTAATTACAATGGCGCGATGTGTGTGTGTGTGTGTGTGTGTGTGTGTGTGTGCTTATGATAGATACTAGCACTTAAGGATTCTGCATCCAGGGCTAACCCAAAACCATTATTATTATTTTTATATCATTCATACATCGAGTCCTGGTATGTGATTGGATATGGTTCATTAGATCCAGTGCACACGTACCATCATGGATCATCTCCTCTGGATTCTTCTGGGTTTTTCGGTTTGTCGGTGGCAAAACAAGAGAACATGAAAACCCACGAAGAATACCAGAATAATAAGCGCAGAGAAAACTTAACACAAAGTTTCTGTTGTCTGTTGTTGCCAATCTCTCTCTTGTGTCCAGGAAATGTTTTGGATGAATTTTGCAGAAACCATCATTAGCAAATATATTGATTGATTGATTGATTGATTGATCAATTTTGATTTGAAAATAATAATCGATATTTTTTTATTTCTGGCGAGGTTTTTCTCCTTTTCCGGATCATCATCATCATCACCACCAATCCAAACATGGGCATTGTGATTATCATTAAAATTCGATATATTTTTTCCAATAATTAATAACTAGAGCGAACCGAATAATAATCAAGGGGAAAAAATGGCGCCAACCATTGCGCCTACTATTAATGAAACCAAATAGGTATCCTCCATGAAAAGATTTCTTGGCTGAAGTCAATAAATCACATCATTATCGTACCATCATCATCATCATCATCATCATTGATTCTCCAATCGCAATGTTTGCTCTAGTTTGGCGCGGATTTCATCCCCTTCCCCTGTGCCCATAAAGACCTACAATAACATTTATAGTCTTGATAGTCCCATTTGGATCGTTTCCGATTTCCAATAATCAATGATCCATACACTGAAGTGGATTCGAAACCAGACAAGATTGGGCGCCCTTAAACCAAGGTTGAGACCTAGGCCAGGGAACCAAGGGAAAATCCTCATTATACTCTGATTTGGAGTATGGTGTTGTTCTTCATGCGTCTAATTATATAACTGGTTTTGGAGAGCGAGCAACATGGGACATAGGATTGGACTGTCGCGATTGAATTGATTTCTTGGATCATTTGTTCGGTGGATCCAAATTATGATTTGGAAATCAGAATCATTCGGCCGATAATGATCTTTTTCCTGTCTGAACACGTAGGCGTGACATCAGTTATTGAACCCTTTCAAGTCCCCGAACAACACACTAGTTTTCAAATTTAATTTTTATTCGCCACAAACAAACATTCCAACATTCACATCAATCAATCAATCGAATCGATCATAAATTATCGTCAACGGACGGTCCTTAAACTTGGCTGATAATTTCCTGTACAACCTCCGGACGGTGGATCATCTCGC